>JANAVB010034396.1:0-78292 GCA_029216955.1 Iris pallida | reverse complement strand
GTGGTTCCCGTTGTTCGAAGCGCAGCTCCCACCTGGTGTCCATCTTTTGAGCCCATTGTTCGAGTTCATTTGATTAGACATTGTCTATAATTTGGTCGGCAGAAACCATATTGACGGATAGAGTTGCTTTGAACATATCGCCGATGCTGGAGTCTGAGTCCCAGAGGGAAGAATCAGAAGAATGAGAACAACGATTTGCTTCATCATCTGATCTTTCGGGAGTTGTTGGAGGAGAGACATAGCCCAAACCAACGCCGCTTCGTTAATAGTAGTTCTCGGGTTTACCGGAGGGAGCAAAGTGTCGTATTGGCAACCATCGTCCTCGACCGTAATTTAGCCCTTTATCGCTTTTGATGTCATATCCCATGTTTTGGATGATATTCTTGGCCTGCCAACTATACCAAAAAGTTGCATTTTCCCAGAGTCATAGTCGGCTTCTGTGTTGTGCTTGGGAGAAGTAGAGTCTGGAACGAACTTTTCTCGCCAATTATACGACCGAATATGATTAGCTCTTCATCTTTCTTTCTGGCTAGAACGATGAAGTAGAGGATATCTTCAGGATAAATTTTTTCCCGCAGGTGAGGTGTTGTGACCGACATGCAGAGGTATGGTCCTATGCCGTTCTCTTGAGCGTATATCGTATCTATGTAGTGGTTTACAGATTGATAGACATCGGAGTAATTCAAAGATAAACCTTTACTAAGGAAATATGCAAGTTCTTCTTCAGGGATAACTTCATCCGCTGAAAGTACATTATTATGAGTATTGATATACTCATTGAGAGGATCATCATCTGGAAGAGGAGCCACAGTCTTGGCCGAGTTTACCACGTAGGGTAATTCTTCAGGATTGGGGGGACGGGCGTCAGTAGGTTCCTCCTGGGTGTTGTTGAGAGTGATGGTCAGTAGCTTGACCTTGTCAGGGTTCTTCTTTTTCACCCAGATTGTAAGAGGCTTTGGAGTACTTTTGGAGTAGTACGTCCTTTGACTCGGATAATCAGGGGACTATTGGAGGATGGACTTGCTTCAGCTTCATTGTCGTCATCTTTGGAGGGTTAAGTTTGGTAAAGTACCGAATCTCCCTAGTAAGCTTCGATGCCCTTGAAAGAATCGACATCGGCAAACTCCGTCTTTACGACACCGTCGTTGTTGACGTACTTGACCAACAAGACGTTGTAGGATACATTGGCATCGATCACATAGCAGAAAACCTCTGTTCGGAGATCACCGATCTGGCATTTGAGACGGATCATGCCCAGCGGATGGCTTCGACCAGCATTGCAAGCCATGATAGTTGTGTTGGTTGTGGATAGCTTATGCAGAGGGATTCCCAGAATTTGAAGCAAATTTCTAGGAATGATGCTGAGGGGGGATCCTGGATCGATGTGTATACGGTCCACCTTGATCGCCCCGATATACCCTGTATAGTACAGGGGTCTATCATGATGATTATTTTTGAGTAGCATGTCCTCCTGTGAGAAGGTAATGTTGGGCACCACTTCCATAGTACTGTGGCAGTTGGGACAGAAGACATGATCTTCAGCGGGGGCTTTGACTTCAGTGAGGTAAGAGTCGACGTGTAGTAATGCCTCACTTAAGGCCTTCCATGTTTCTTTAGAGAGTTACAATAGATCGAATAGAGACAACCTGGCAGGTGTATTGGCTAGCTGAGCCAGTATGTCAAAGTTACATGACCGATCCATGCCTTCAGGAGCTGGAGCCTTTAGAGATTTGTCAAGCCTCGTCTCCTTCTGCTTGGATTTGTCCGTGGTTTGATGCTTGGACGGGCCGGCTTCTGAAATTGTGGGGGCAGCAGGAACTTGAGAAGGTACTACTTCTTCTTGTGCGGGATCGTACGTCCGAAGATAAGTCTTCCCGATCGCGTCTCGCCAGATAGAACCTCATAGATGGGGGAGGATACCATATGGCATGGCTTGAATTTCTTGCCCCTTCTTGCTTTGGGAGGTGCTACCCCGTGCGTCACTTCTTGTACAAGGTCCGGGTGGACCCACATGATCTCACCACGTTCAGTTGTGAGTGGGACCAAGGTCAAGTTACGAGCTGGTGGTATGTTGACGACTTCTATCATCACCTTGGGGATCGGGACCACGCCGCCTGGGACTTCTATAGGAAGAAAGTCGCCAAACTGAAAAGAGATCATGTTAGCAGATACGACCTTGTCTTCAGCTTCGAGGTTGATCACTTGGATGTCGATAAGCTGTTGTATGCTCTTCTTCAGGATGATGCAGTCCTTGGTGGAGTGATTCACGTACTGTTGATAGAGACAGTACTTGGGATCATTGAGTTGGCTCACCTCTACAGGACGTCGTGGTGGAGGCAATATCAGCTTATTATCCTTCGTCAATATGTTAAAGATGGTAATGACATCATCTTCGTCGAAGGAGAAGGTCTCCTTAGGCTTGTTGGAGGTGCCCTGAGAATTGGAAGCTCCTTTGGATGTGTCGACTTTTATGACTTCTTTTCCTTTACCCCCACGAACAAGGATAGTTTGAGGATGCTTGCCCTTGTCTTCAGATTTGGATGTCTTCAACCCCAGTAGTTCCAAGTTAGGAACGTCGTTTTCAGCAACATCAGCGGCCCCAATGAAAGCGGGCCATGTATCATACTTATGTATACCTAGACAAAACTTCGCTGTAGGAAGGAAGTTATATCGACAAGTATCCATAAGTTCTAAGTCTGGTATGCCGAAGGGCATCTTCAGTAATAGCCGCCTGAAGCGTTCGATGAAGGCGATGACAGACTCAGTCCTCCTTTGCTTGGTCTCGATGAGGGTGGACATACTAACATGCATGCCGTTCTCGTAAAACCTGTTGAGGAACAACCTCTCCAAGTCTTTGAATGAATTGATACACCCGTCAGGCAGACAGTAGAACCATTTGAAGGCTACCCCCTGCAAGGTGCTAATAAACAGCTTCGACAGGAACGGATCGTCTCTGGGCAAGTGCAGAGACTGCGTGTTGAAGTACGTCATGTGCTGACGAGAAGAAGTCAAACCGTCAAATGAGTTCAGCGTCAACGGCTTGTAATTAGGAGGGCAAGTAGCGTTCTCCCATTCAGGGGGATACGGTTGAGATATCCCCATCTTCTGAAGCTCGTCTTTGTGTGAGATGGTGTCGAGGGGAGCGACCAAGGAATCAATTGCATCCTGTTGATTGAGCAGGTGTTGGGAAACGACGACTGAATGGTTGTCAGACGTTGTTGGCGAAGGACCACCCCCGACATTTGCAAGATTTGGAGGAGGCACAACGGAATGATACTCCTTTTGTAGTGAAGGAGGTTGTTGCTGTGAGCCGAACTAACGTGGGTCGAGATGTTTTGTTGAGGTAGAGAACAGCCCCCGCAGCTTGAACTGCCATGATACTGGTAAGCATATCAGTGATATTGGTGAATGCTGTTTCGTGACCCTCTAGTCGTTTGCTAGTATGATCACTGGCTTCTTCAGATCTTTCTCCATCTGCCATGTATATAGATAGCATACAAGGATGAACAGAGGAAGCAGTGCAACTGGTGCTGGTACTGTCTGTCTCCGAGTGGATAAGTCCTTCATCTTCAGGTAGAGGAGGTAGATAGTCGCCATCGGATTCTGAGGGATCATCGTCCTCTGGAAGGCTACCCTCAGTGTGGGGGTCATCTGCTTCAGATTCTGAGGGAATGCTACCCCCGGCTTAGGAATCTTCGTCGTCCATACGAAATCTTGTCTTTGATCGAGTGCCCATATAGACTCCATTGGATGTGACAGCCTGTTGGCCATCTCTTGGTAGACTTCTCCTTCTTCTTCTCGCGGAGCTAAGAAAGAAAGTTGGGTTCATAGTCCACCGTCTTTGATTAGGGCTTCCGTAAGGGAGACCCCATGAAGCCATGTTGGATGAAACACATAGTGGCTTCTCGTCGTCAGAGAAGTATAGCCGTCGAAACACGGACTTTCTCTAAGGTACTATTGTTGCTTTGGAGCAACAATAGTTGATAACAATACTGGTGCACGAAAGCGCACTATGAATTTTATGTTTTCCTCGCTTTATGCTTATCATTTATCATATCGCGTAAGTCAGCGGAAGGGAGTTTTGCCTTACAACCCATGTTGCATGCATCGTCGAACTTTGCATGCGGGTTCATAAGGAGAGTAGGCGCGTCCAGACTTAGTTCATGTGCAGGGGCAACCCCCATACCTAAGTTTTGTGATGTCCTTGAAGACAGCCCCGTGTTATACGCGTTGGGGCCTATCTTTTGTTGTGGGCGCATAGGCCTTGGAGACTGGCCTTGGATGCATGCTCCTTGACAGCATGTCTGAACCTCCTTGATGTGGGCGCATAGTATGGATCCAGAGAGCCTGGGCTTATAGCCTTGGGCACATGGCTCTGGATGCCCAGCCTGTTGAAGACAGAAGTGTTCTGGTTGGGGCTATACGCCCAAACACTCCCTTGGACGCATGGCCTTGGGCGCATGCCTGGTGGAGCAGCGCTATTTTCTTCCAGTTTGGTCTCCTTCATTTGTGAGCCTCCTCGGGTTCGGCCAGAGTGTCGTACACCCCGATTCTTGGCATCGTAGTATTTTCGTTTTCCAAGTCTCGGGTGTTGAACACCCTGTTGTTGGTTGTACAAGGAAGAAGTCACTGGGCTAGTAGAGCCCAAAACGGTGTGAGCCTTCTCCATTTTAGGAACTTCTGTGGTAGAATCATGCACCCATGTGACAGAGTCCTCCAGCTGCATATCTGCTATGACACTAGCAGGATATGCACAGCGAGCCTTCGGAAGCCAAGTCTTACGAGACTTGTTTTGCTTCGCTAATTTTGAGGGAGTAGAGCCGTCCCTCGAGAGCATCTCTTCGAACGCTTGCTGATCGAACTTTACGATCAGCATCTTCTGAGTACTCCCTATTTTGTCAGTATCAGATTGCGTTACCACCTTCTCGTCAGAGGAAAAGGTAGTCCCCAGCAGAGTCGCCATTTTTGTGGACACACACAAAAAGAAGAAGAAAATGCTATCTTTTCTTTTATTCGTGCAAGGCACCACAAATCGAGTACGCCTGAGAGATCCTGCGCTGAGGATCCCAGAGTACAAAAAAGAATTCTGGAGAATAGAACGATGGAGATCGAGCGGCAGTTGCTCTTTTACTCCGTTGACACTCCGATTACAAAAGTAGGAGAAATCCTAAGAAAATCGCTAACTCTCGGCTCACTGGCAAGAAGTACAGCAATTTGGCTCTTGAAAATGCTCTCCATTCTGTCTTTTGAAGAGTGATGAGGCCCCCCTTTATAGTCGTTCTTGAGCTGGAATGATGTTATGCGCCCACATGAAGAAACACGCTAGTTTTTATATGGACACATAGTCCTGCTTTGGGCGCATAGGATGTAGGCGCATTCAGGCTGCGAAATCGTGGATTGGTCGTGGTATTGGCGTGGCCGCATGCTTCGGTACACGACTGCTCATGGAGACTGACGTAGCCGTGTGCTTCGGTGCACGTTTTGATCATGACTTTGACTAAGTCAGGCTTGGGCGTATAGCCATGTCTCAGGCTATGCGCCCCCTTTCGAGGGAGCTAGTCTTGGGCGCATGAAGCTTCACTGACTGGGCGCGTGGAGCTACACTGACTGGGAGCATGTAGCTCCACTGACTGGGCGCATGGAGCTACACTGACTTGGACGCATGGGGCTTTATTTGCTGAATTTTTTCATGCTTCTACAATTACTTAGTATGTTGTTCTCCATTCGGAGCATATTCTAGATTGTCTTAGATGTTGGACCTAGGACAGCATTCTACCGTCGACACTGCGACGCAGGCTGGACGTACCCACTTCTCGTGCCCTTACACTGGGTACCGGTCGTGACAGTATGTGCCTTTGTGATGTTTCGCAGGTGCTCTATCCAAGGCCATGTTTTACTCTTTTCCTTCGAGGTGATTGCACTTGGATTGCCTTCGCGTCGCTCGACAAATTCATCTGTTATATATTTATTCTCTTTTTAGTTGGTAATGGATTTATCTCCGCCCAAAAATTTATAAATGACAATTCCTGAGTTGATTTATAAATTATTCCTTTATATTGTGGATGAGATTTAGTGTGTCATAGTTTAGTGCATTTTATATCTTATGTATACATACGAGGATTCCACATATTGGAGTATGCTTCGTATGTATACAGCTAGCATGTACATAGTCCTAAGCAATTTTGGGACTGGGAGGCTAGATGATTTGTACATGATCATTTACAATAGGGTTCTTGGCCTTAGCAGAAAGCTTGGTAAGGTTGATAACCAGAGGAGGAGAAGGAGAAGGAGGAGGCTTGTTACGACGAAGGTCGATAACAAGAGGCTCAAAAGAGGTAAGCTTCTTTGTTCCGTCTTTTCAGCAGGAGGATGCTTAGCATGAGAAGAAAGATGAATGGTCAAGGTCCGAGAGAATGAAGGACGAGAAGTACATCCTTTTTTCGGAATCACAAGGACATCATCTGGGGTATCCCTCTTTGTACATTCGAAAATTAGTACAATATGCTTCGATACCCTGGTAGGGGTTAAGATCAGCTAACTCCTTTTGGACCTCTCCATTGACATCCACATATTGAAGCATTGATGAAGAGTTGATAGCACGATATTACGCTCATGTAGAAATGGTCTTCACAGCAAGGCATTATAGGAGCCATGGTTTCGATCACATAGAAGGTGATCTTTGTACGGAGATTGCCAATTTGTACTTTCAGGCAAATCTTCTTCAGGGGTTCACTTCTACCAGAATCCAGAATCCAGAATCCAGGATCTTTGTACTTTGGCATAATACTGAGTGCAGACCCATTATCGATCAGGATACAGTCAACCTTCATTGTATCGACATATCCTATAAAATAGAGACGTCGATCATGTCGATTGTCTCCTAGCAGCATATCATCTTGTGTAAAGGTGATGTTGGGCATCAACTCCATCACACTATGACAATGAAAGCAGGTCACAGGCTCCTCTCTGGCTTCTTAAGGAGTGTCAAAAAGTGTCGGCTTGCATCAAAGCTTCACTCAATTTTTCGAGTTTTCCTTGAGAGACGCATGAGTTCAAAGATTAATAACCTTGCTAGAGTATTAGCCAGTTGAGCAATATATCAAAGTTATAAGGCTTCTTAAGTCCAAGTGGTAGAGTCTTCTTTAATACATTATCGAAGCAAACTGGTTGTTTTTCTTTGTCGGTCATCGTCGTTTGGGAGGAGTTGGTTCTACTGGAGGCGATGAAGCTGATGGAACATTAACAGCAGGAGAAGATGATGCTGGAGGAGCCTCCGAAGATGAAGCAGGGCTTCTTGACCTTCTGAATAATCTCTCAGGTAAAGTTTCCCAGACCTTGTACCATTAAGGCTTCTTCTTCGGATATAGATTCGAAGGATACCATATTGCAACTCTTTGTCTGTATCTCACTTTTGGAAGACTTCATTTGACAAGATGAAGAGTCTGTCCAGAAATCCAAACCAACACGAGATTGGTTGTGTGAAAGGCATAGAGAAAGAGGTACAAGAAATCCTTTTCCATGATTCATTCAGGCCAGGAGCCTTTTGTAGATCATATCCTATATTTTTCAAGTTTGCAGGATTATTGACTATATAGATGGAAGGCTGGTTGGTAATTGGCCTCTAGCTTTGGCAACGTTATCTCAGAAGAAGAAGAAGAAGAATCTGCCATCGAGGTGAAGGTAGCAGTTAAAGGTAGAAGACAGTGTTCACCCAATGAAGTCTTATGACATGACTTATATTTGGATGCTTTCTTGGACTTTGTGGATGAAGAAGGTGTTTCAAATTCAGCCATTAAATCAGGATGGATCCACATAATCTCCCCTTATCGGTTGACAGAGGAACAAGACCATCAGTTCCTACAAGTGGGAGATCGACAATCTCCAGAGTAGCTTTCGGGATGGGTATGACTCCATCCTGCATAAGTTGAGCAGAAAAATCACCAAACTGTAGAGAAACGATGTTAGCAGTTACGGTCTTCTTGTCCTGCTGAAGAGTGATTGTGCCGGATTTGATCATCTCTTAGATATTCCCTTTGAGCACATAGCATGCTCGAGTCAGGTGTCCAATAAACATGTGATACACACAATATGTAGGATGATCAGTTTTACCTATTTTTTCTGGCCGTTTTGCGTCTGGAAGTTGAAGTTTATTGCTCTGGATCAAGCAATCAAAGATGCTCATGACTTCTTCCTCGTCAAAGGAGTATTCTTCTTTCGGACGTGGTGCCCTTTATGGTGGTGTCGTTGGAGTAGGTATTGACTGAACTATGTTGACAGCTAAAGCTTCTTTGCCTCTAACATTGATAGCCAAATTCTTTTTACCTTTGTGGTTATTATGACGCCACCACTGTTGGATACAACATGTTCATCTTTGTCAAGATTAGGCATCTAAATGCCTAATTGTTTGAACTTGTCGGCACTTTCTTCTGCTGCCTTGGTATTTACTATGAAGGAAGGCCAATCCTGAAACTGTGTAGAGCCAGTCCACATGCTGATTATAGGAAACAAGTTTGATTTTCATGTGTCTATAGTCAGAGCATCTGGAGTTCCCAGAGGTATTTTGAGTGCTTCACGGCAGAATCGTTCATAAAACGTTCATAGTTTCATTATGTCGTTGTTTGATTTTGATGAGGGCTGACATAGTCATGTCATTTGTTTTCTCATAAAATCGTTCTAGGAATATTTGTTTGTATCCAGAAAAAAAAGTTTATGCAACCGTTTGGCAAAATGCGATACCAATCATAAGTTGTACCAGCTAAGCATCCTACGAATACTCTAGTGAGTAGAGATGGTTCGGCTGAAGTTGATCAGTCATTACTTCAAAGTGGTTGAAGTACTGTCTTGGGAATGTACTGCCATCAAATATCACAATGGTAGGAGGTTTGTATTTGGGTGGAAACTGAACTTCCTTCCACTCTATTGGATAAGGTTGTTTAATCCCAAGCTTCTGTAGGTCATCTTTCTGTTTGAAGGTTTCAAACTGAGTACACAAAAGTTTTACGGCCTCATTAGCATCTCCCACTGGTTGTGGAGTAGTGGGCTAATTTGGTGTGTTAGAAGGAGGGACTGCATGATATGTACCACCCCCAGCACCAGACTGACTTAGAGTAGCCTGAACTGGTACTGAAGCAGTATGAGGAGACTGTACCCCTAGACCAATGTTGACGGAAGCAGATGTCATTACAGGTTCTTGGGTCGAAATTAGATTCACAACCGGTGGAACCATGTGTTGTGCCATGATCACAGCATGCATGTCTATCATCATTTCAGCCATGCTCTTCAAACTGGCCTCCAATGCAGTAATTCTCTGCTCTTGACTGTTAGAGCTATATACGTCTTGTTCCTCATTAGTGACATATGTTGTCACTTCTCTGGCACTGAAGAGGAACTGGTAGAAAAGATGGTCCGCTCAAAACTTTCACTGTCAGCATCCAAGTCATACAAGGAACTACCCCTAAAACAAGGGATAGGAAGGTTCCTTTGACTGAAGGAATCTTGGTCAGAGTCAGGAAGATTCTTTTGACCGATTGATTCTTGGTCAAAGGAAGATTCTTTGACCGATTGTTTCTCGGTCAGAAGGAAGATTCTTTTGACCGATTGTATCTCGGTCAGAAGGAAGATTCCTTTGATCGATCGTATCTCGGCTTCTTGATCTGGTGTGTCGGTAGACCCCTTCACCGGAATCACGGATCCGATCCAAGTATTGTTGACTGGGGTTGGGATGCGTTGTGTCTCGGACGTTTCCTACCCCAGTGATTCGGGATGTCATGTTGACAGAAGCATACAACAATTCATCTTGTCCACTATCACTGGTTCAAGAGTCTGAGCATAGTTCAAACGGTCGAAGACAGGCCGCTTAGCTGACTGGCAGCAATATTTGATGACTACCTCGTAGTGATGATTACAGTGATATTCTTGTTGTGGAGCTACAAGTGGATGAGACGGCCTTATGATCTTCTGCTTCTGTGCAAGAAGTTCACGGAGATCGGTTACAACGACAGGACGAGAAAAAGTCGGAGGGATATATTCCTTGATGACATTGGGAACAAGATTCCGGTTCTTGAGGTGTCTTGTACCCTGAGTGTACAAGGAGGTGCTGAGATGATTGGCATAGTAAGAGGATTCTTGACTTCAAAAGTCATCCTCTGCCGCAAGTTGGCTGTGGTCGCAGGCTATTTATGCCTTACAGAAATTGATTCGGACTAGCACCTGTTGAGATAGCAGCACAAGTCAGATAGGTACGCCACTTGTGTGTCCGTTTGTGACACCATCAGCTTGCCTTGTTTGGATCTTGAGATGCGTAGGGTTGGCAAATCCTGACTTGAATTCTTTGGAGTAGGTAGAATACCTTTTTGTGCTGTGCACCCTGTTCCAGTGTGCTTAGCATGGCGCAACTGGGTAGCAGAAAGTTCATTCTGAATAGAACTTAGTCTCTTGCCAAAGATTTGATTATCTATGTCAGGATGAGTAGAGTTTCTGCCTAAAAGAGCTTTTGTATTGATTGGCGCAAGGGCGCAACCAGAAGTATTTTTTTGCCGAGTCAAGGACCGAAAAAGAATGAGAAAAAGCCAAAGGGCACTTTCCTTTTTTCTGCGCCAGGGCAGAAATAGGTGTATTCCCAGCAAGTTTCAGACTTGGGGAGGAAAAGTAATTAGCTAAAAAGTGTTTTCCTTATTTTGTGCCAGGACAGGAATAGGCACAGCTTGCGCAGAATAAGAAAATGTCAAAGGACGCTTTCCTTTGTTCTGATTAGTAGCCTTACTAGATAGGCTGTTCTCGAGTTCAGAACTGGAGAAGAAAAGGGTATAGCCAAAGGGCATTCCCTTTGTTTTGTGCCAGAGAGGCAATATGTGCAGGTTGTGCAGAAGCAGTGATTGGTGTTGTTGAGGATTTGGGAGTCCATACAGGACGCACCTTGTTCTTGGCAGCCACAGTGGCGTCCCTAGCACCCCCAGCACTAATCATGGCTTCGTAGGCTATTTGGTCGACTTGTACGACCAAGGTCTTATGCGTCTTGCCGATCGACGCGGTATCACATTGTTTTGTCACTTTCTCGTCGGAGGAGAAAGTCGTCCCCAGCAGAGTCACCATTTTGTTTGTAAAAACAAAAGTTTTTTTTACAAACTAAGAAAGAAAGAAAGTATAAGAGTACAATAATTTATGGGGAAGTACAACTATAGGAATCTAATCAAAAGGCGATCACTTTATCCCTTGGATGATGTGATATTGAAGACACAAGCCTCTGGAGAATGCAGCAGCACTATGTCAGTAGATTATGATCATTAGTGATGCTTTAGAACTGATTTAAAACTCTATTTATAGAGTTTTGAAATAATTATTTTCTGAGTTGTGCACACTCGGTGTTGCGCGCCTTCTGTCCAGTTGCACGAATGGTTACTTTAACTGCTGGTGACGTGTGGCATCCTGTCAGTGAGATGTGTGTGGTCGTGGGCAGTATAGTGGATACGTTCTTCAAAATTAGTGGCATGCGTGCCACGTCATCTAGCTTATGGACAAAAAATTAATCAGGTGGCGCCAACTAGCTAGGTTGTGCCGGCGCACCTTGATAACTGGCGCCTCTGACTCAGTCTTCTATGATGTAAAAATTTCGCGCCCTTCGATAGCTTATGCGAGCTAGCAGTCAGCATTTAATATTGACAAAATCTTCTCGAGCGCCGCGTTGCTTGGGGTTCGAAAAGATATTCTTCGACTATTGTGATGTCAGTAATGATGGCAACCGTTACAGCTTCTCGAGGAAGCTTGCCACGTGGGACCCGCGCACCTTGATGTGGGCACAACTTGAGTCTCGCGCAAGTTAGCATCTAGGCTCCACTTGATGCTGGTGCCTCCTTATGAGTGGCGCCTATTATTTTTGAGCTTCTACAAAAGTAGTAAAAATAGACATCAACATTCAATGATCGACACAAAATCAAACTTAGCCAGACCACATCGCCTATCGTACCCATCCTTGAACTGATATAAGGCAATGCTACAATCCATTCGCGTTATGCCAAAGGCAACCATCTCATTAATCTAGTTACTAGGATCCACGTTCATGCACTTGATTCTATTTAGCCCACCAGTTTTATTTAAATGAATACACACACGCGATACACCTGTAGCTCGCATCTTATATTCGATGGCGTGCGCCCTTATATATATGAAGGTCACTAGCAATCCAAGCCATTAAGGACAATTCTGCCTCAAATGTCCGGCTAACTTAGGATCAGGTAGCAAGACCATCCCAAGGTTTGTTTCATCCATATTACGGTGGCCTTAACCAGAAGAGGTAGCGAGCCTTACTGATCTTTCTACAATACTTGATGTCCTCAGCATCTCAAATTACCCCTAGGAAGAACGCTCCCGGTGCCCCGGCACATGACATTCAGGAAAAGCTTACACCCATGCACGGGCCTATTCTCTTTGTTCGTGACCATGCAATGCACAAGGTAACAACCAATCAATCACAAGCAAAGTCTCAATTTCCATCGACGCCATACCCCAATCACCTCCGTATTGATACACAATGCCCTAACATATTGGCCGTAGGTTCCGAACACATCATTCGATATGCAAGTCATAAATAATACTCTAAGATATCTCGCAATAGGCATTTCCGTGGCAATTGTGCCATAACTACATACTTCGATGTACGAAGTATATCTTTCAATGGTTTATGACAGTTCGATGGCATTGCGCCCCAACTGCCCTCTTCGCATAGAAACCGTATTTCATGAGCCTCGTGCACATTTGTACACCTCGATATTTTCTTTCAATGTTCTAGGCCTAATGTTCAATGATTTTCTGAGTCATGCAGTTGATGCACGTCTCGATGTTTATTTAATGTCTACCATCAATACCCTATCACGACTCATGCACTTGATGTGCTTCGCCTCAATTGTTCTATTGTTAGTGTTCGACACGCACTATAACTTTGACTCGGCCGAACCTCGCACATAGAAATCACTAGAAATATAGCACGATATTCTTATTTATTAGGCATGAAGGAGTATGGGAGAAGGGTCTGAACCCGTCCACCTTATCATTCAGCCCATGGCTTCGTCGAGTCGATGCAAAACGATATGTAATTCTGAATCGATGCATTGCACGATCTATCCTCCTGTCTTAGCTATATGGGCACGTCGTGATCCATCAGACTAACTGACTTGATTCGGTCTATCGCCTACTCCTCAGCTCGTTTCAAGGGACGTCGTACGCTACCTGTACATGATATCAACATAATCAATATCTCCTCATGTCATTTGAATACTTACTCGGTTTGGATCCATACCTCTTCGATTCGATCAACTCAGCGTAGTGCACCGTACGGTACGGGGCATTACATAATATACCACTCAGAACAGGGTTCATTCTCGAACCGAAGCCAACATTCAATCCACGCATTTCTCTTGACCGCTCGAATTTTCGATCCATATGATCTACTCATCATCGATTCACTATCGTGGTTCTGTCTCTAACATTCCTATGATTTCATTAACTCTGATTCTCCCTGTAGTTTCAATTGAATTCTCTCTACCATTGAGTTTGGATTGTACACATATTTAAAGCATCCTCCAAATACATTCATTTAAGCTGAGCACAATGGTAGATAATTCGAGCTAAGCTAACAGGTTCAACTTAAATCGTCAAACACAAGCCACTCCGTACTTGACTTGGTCAGATCTTAGTGTATATTACCAAAGTTCTTCTTCTATGCAATATTCTGTAACTCGTGATCATCCCTAAATTTTTTTGCATACAACATGATTCAAAACCAAAATTCTGATTCCATAAATTTTTTATCGACCATCTAACCCATGGGTTGCATCAAGTCATTGCGCATCCGATCGTAACAATTCCGCAGCACCTTTGCGTCTAACCGTTATACATCTCATCAATCAGAGCCTCCACTCAACTATTCCTGAGGTCCCATCTCAATGGCATGAACCAAGTTCACGATGCCTAAGGCCCATCACGACCATATGGTTTCGTACTCGTAACTTTTTACGTTCTCAAAACTATTCCCGTATCATATTTGGGGCTACTCCTACTAGGCAACTTATCCAGACACTATGCTTACATCCTCCCGACACAAGAAAACAACTTGAGTCTGACGCTAAAAGGCAACAATCTCTTCGACCCAAGGTCTCTTAGATACATTCATCTCCGATTCTCGATCGAGTATGAATCCTTTACGAAAATTTTAAATCAATCCCAACTAGTTCGTTTCGTAAACATAGATCGTTTACTTAACGTATGCGAGTCTAACCGTTACCTGAGTTAAGATCTATGACAAAATCTCTAGGGTCGTTTCCCTACCTTTCTCTCGTACATGGCACGATTTCTCACAATCGTCCATCTACGTCGCTATGCTAAGCCTGTCCATCTATCTATCCCATCATCGATCAACCAAGTATATTTACGTACTTATTCGATCGATCATTAATCTCTGACTATATCGATCTAGTCGAAGGCTACTTCGCTAAATTTTGAAACACGATATTCAATCGCCTAGACTTATCCTCAACATGTACTACATCATTATTTATCCTTGACGTAATTTCTTATGCGACTTTATTAGGGTCATCCTACGATCTCGAACATTTACTTTGATTTGGCGATCAAGTATTCTAGGGTCAGCTACCATAAAGCTGCGCTCGATAATTGTATATCATCAATGAGGGACAGTTAATACGAATCATGTTATATCCTATCTCGGAGCCAAATCAATTTTCGATGACTTCAATGGGACTCTACCAAATCTGACATAATTCTTCAATCCAAAATACATCTGTCCACCCGCAACTGTCGTTACTATCTGAATCACTCATGCATTACCGTCTATGGTTCTAGCTAACCAATACGCATCCCCAAATTGTGCTCATATTTATCTCGTACCCATCTTGATCCATTTGGTAGCGCGAGGGTCGACTTCAAATTCTCAAACTTTGACTTGCATCGTATTCGCCCAAACAATACAATGTACAATATTGTTTTCATTCATCTAATAAAAGTATCCCCGATTATCACAAATCATCTTTGATACCCCTCAATACCATCAACGATATGCATAACATAAACATCTTCCTTTCACAAATTTTAACTCGTTGCGACTACTATCCTCATCTGAACTGAATGGATGATCAAGCCTCTCTCGCATACCCGTTTTGACACGTTTCGTCCTATTGGTATCATGAGCGTTACTTTAAACATTATCACCTAACTCTGATGCGCATCTATCATCCAACAAGAACGTCCAACCTTTTTTTTTGTTCATCTAGTTAGAGTATCTTCGGGTTATTATATATCGTCTTTGATACGCCTCAATACCATCGACGATATACTTAACCTGAATACCTTCCTTTCATATAAACTCAAATTCATTGCAATCATTATTATCATTCGAACTGAATACACATTCGCTTTTCGCACGTTCCTCAAATAAACTTTCAATCGCACTATCAAGTCTTCGCACTAACTTAATATGGACTGATCGATACAATTCCTTCCTTAACGCAAAATTGGGTTCACTATTCTTGGCCTACCGTTTGACTTGTACTTAGCGAATCCCCGTTCGACTCATCATCCATTGATGCGAGTCTGCGCCTACTAGTTCTAACCAATTCCATCGAAGCATGTTTGCATTAATTTCTATCGTATCAATCCACTCGAGTCTCGGTGCTACCCCGTTCGTTGCGGACAAACCTACCATGATTGATAGAACTGTTTAGACGCACCGATCGCTAAGTGGTATGGCATATACCACTCAGAAATCGAGCCTATCTTTATCGATACAAATTTGATGCACTGATCGCATAAGTGGTATTGCATATACCACTCAGAATCGAGTCATTACTTGCATCAAAATTTGTACTGGTCATATACCACTCAGAAATCAAGTCACTACTCGTCATTACACTCTGCATAGGTCCGACATCTATTCGGAATTAACTATCCGTAGCGATCCATTCCGATCCCAGATCTAGCGTTCGCTTACACGAGTTGGGTACAACAACTTGACTAACGTGCACTATCGTTCTCTCAAGTTTGGCATTCATTCAGAGCTAACCGTGCCTCGATGATCATATCGATCACAACACAACATTCGCTAACTTAAGGTTTGACTCAAAATTTTGGATATGTCAATGTTCACTTGCTCGAGTTTGCTACACAACCGAGCCGACTCGTTCCTATCACCTTATGATTTATCGATTCCATCGTTGCATCACGTGCAACAACTCACTTTCGTGCTCGAAACCATCGCTCTATTCGACGATCATTCTCATATTCATATGCCACGCAATACTTATCGACTTGTTGCACTGATGCAACGAACAACTCACGACCTACTGCACTCTGTGTAACCAATAATGTGTAACTCAGTACACTTCGTGCAACCAACGTCCCCTTATTTGTTGCACTTCGTGCAACCAACATCCCATAACTCGTTATACCTCGTGCAGCCAACGACTCATAACTCGTTGCACTTCGTGCAATAAACATTCTCCAACGGTACTTAGAGATAGCGTGATAGTCACAACATACTTGGGGCAAACATACGCAACATAACACAGACTTATTTTATGGAACATCCAGTGTAGTATCGAATAGTTTCATGAGTCATGCGATTTTGGAAGCAACTTAGAGTCAACTGATTTTGATAACAAATACTCAGGGTCAAAAAGATTCATTCATGGTCCAAAGAATAGAACTAATCTAATACAAACTTGTCACGCCCCGATTCCGAAAAATCCTTGTTCTCGCATGATTTCACCGAAACGATCGTCCTCGCTGGGGCATGATGTCGCACGAGCCTGGAGCTGCGCTCGTGCAAGGCAAGATGACAGGTTCACATAGTTTATCTCAAATTGATAACATTCGCAGTGGAAAAAAACAAAATATATAATAAGAACATCTTTATTGATAAATGAACATACGTTACAAAGGTACTGAATGGCCCAACTCATGAACAATGCCAATTTGGCTTACAACACTCATGATCTCTCTAGCTCACATAGGATTACATTGTTTCATACATTATCTATATAGCCAACAAGTAGTCTTCGGCCGAACATCTCTATGTTGCAAGTCCGGACACCAATACGGTAGCCTATCTCAAACGCTAAGGACTCTATGCCTCAGCTCGTCCAAGCCAAGCCCCACCACAAGCCGAACATGCCCTCCATCCTACAAACAATATGGTGGAGATCAGTACTTATCCGCTCACGTACCGATCAAGACCAACTCGTCTAAACCAACACTAAGTAATTTAGTGAAGCATGCAGATTATTCAGTGACCTTTCTATTTAGCTTTTGGATCAGTTTTATGGCAATGAAAGCAGTAAAACATGTGAGCAGGTTATATAATATGTTATATAAAAGCAGTAGAAATAGACATCAACATTCAACGATCGACCCAACAACAAACTTAGCCTGACCATGTCGCCTATCACACCCATCCTTGCACTAATACAAGGCAATGCTACAATCCAATCTTATTATGCCAAAAGCAATTATCTCATTAATCAAGGTACCAGGATCCACGTTCCTGCACTTGATTCTATTTAGCCCACCGATTTTATCTATATGAATACACACACCTTCACATACCGAAATGAGGCGATGCATCTGCTGCCTTGCATCCGACATTCGACGGTGTGTGCCCTTGTATATATAAAGGTCATTGGCATTCCATGCCATTAAGGACATTTCTGTCTCAAGATGTCGGGCTGTCTTAGGATCGGGTAACAAGCCTGTCACGACCCGCACCGTATTTTTTTTCTTTTTTAAACGGATGCGAGCGCGTCCAAGCCAGCCTACGCCGCAGAATCGGCGGTAGAACGCTGTATAGCCACAATGGTCAAAATGACAAGTAATTTAAACTTATAATTTTCTAAGTTTTACATTTGCAGAAAAATATAAACTTGTACAAATATTGGAATGACTACAACTCAACTATCTAGCTAGTCTCTAGACTTTTGTTCGCAAGTACACCCGCATCTCCCACGCTAAGTGAATCCATGGTTAACCTGAAAAATATTGGTTTCCAGTCAGGAATGGAACGAGTACAATTCACTGAATGCAGTTTCAATATATAAAATGACTATACGACAGAGGTTAGCCTTTAGACATATGATTTGAAAATAAAGAAAGACGAAATAAAAACAAAGGAAAACAGTGAATAAATACAAAGACAACACTCACCGACTGACTGAAGTACCTTTGATATGTGATCGGTCTCGAGATAATTATGCGACATGGTCTACACTATTTACACAGTCTAAAGTTACACGGTCTACACGAAATACTGCAATAAAGAAACACTGTCTACACTGTATAAATACAATAATAATTACGGTCTATACGGTCTACAAGATATAAATACAATAATAATCATGATCTACATGGTCTACAAGATATAAATGCAGTAATATCACGATCTACACGGTCTAAAGTCAGATCACACATCGTTGGTACTTCACCCTCCCGACACAACAAGGAAAAAATCAACATAAAACTGAAATCACATATCTATCGACTAACAATGATGCATAGTAAAATTAATACTGAAAACAAACAATAAAATGTACGCGCATGTGGTCCTTTGCTAGTAAAACCGATAATCCAAACCACTTAGTGTGCCCCAATAGTCAAAACTCGAACAAAATTCTCCGAATGTTGAAATAAACAATACCAATGTTCTCATAATAGTCAAATAGCTAGAATGTCTGTCTTTAAGTCCAATTCTGGACACAGGAGCAAAACGGTAATTTCGGGTCAAAACGGTATCCGTCGTTGGACCTGTTTTGCACCGAAAAGCGTGCCAGAGTCTATGGTCTCTAAAGTCGTCAAATTATATGTCTACGAATTTGTTTTGATGATATGAACCCAACGGTATGTCCAATTTTGGATTCGGTGGCCATGCACAAAATCGCTCGTTGAGTCGGACCGTGGGGCCTACAAAACGGCGATCCGATCAACTGTCTCAGAATCGGACCAAACTTATCATTCAGGACCCAAAAAATGATACGGTTCTGTTGGCGTAAGTTCCGTCTCGATCTGGCGAACGTGCACAAAGTAATTAAGAAATTTGTAAAGAGGCCGATACGGTAAATTTTGATGGATACGCATCAAATTCGTCGCGCACACGCTACCAATTTGAATTCTGTCAAAGCCTACACGTCCACGAAACCATTACGCACCTTTTGATGCTTTCGGTTTGTGATCACGTCGTCCGAGTTGCGGGAGGCACGTCGTATCGAAAGTTTTTCGTAAATTTTCAGTTTTGGAAAACAGATTTTTGACTGTTTTGGAATTCAAATTACTCTGTAAATACTTGACGAAAACAGGAACTACAAAAAGCGTTTTAAATCCCTATAGGTTGTCTATGAGATTTTTCAATTAGTTTTCAAGTCGATCGTCGGTTAGACAGAAATCTGACTTCAAACGTGGGGTCTACAACTATTAAAACTGTTCATTCTTGAACAGATTTTTTGCCAATTGTTAGCTTGATTTTACGATGTGTATATCGTGACCCAACTAAATCTAATTGAAGAGAATTAACCAGGTTAGCTCGGGTTCATACCTACGAAGACGGTTTGCGAGATGATGGAACATGGGGGTCGTGGTCGTCTTGTGAAATGACTACAATTCTGTCGCTGTTGCTGTTGTTTCCCGCATCCGCGTGCGTGATCGGGATCCCGCGGCTGGCCAGCGGCGCACGGTGGTGGTGCGCGTGGGGAGAGGGTGCGCCAGGTGTGGGGTCGGCGGCGTAGGTGTTAGGGTTTAATGTTCGATCAAAATCTCCAACTCCGTCTCGCGTTCTTTATATATATACAAGCGGTTCCTCTCCGGTTAGGCCGAGCTCTGTTAAGCCCCCCCAATGGGTCGGGTTTGGGGGTTTTCAGCTGAGCGGTTGGGGGGTGGGTTTATTTGATTTGATTTCCTTTTGTTGTTTTTCTTTTTTTTTTTTCTTTATTAATTAATCTATATATATATATATATATATATATATATATATATATATATATATATATATATCTATATATATATATATATATATATATATATTTAATATATATATATATATATATATATATATATATATCTATATATATATATATATATATATATATATATATAATTATATATATATATATTATATTATATATTAATTATTATATATCTATATAGATATTATATATATTATATATATATAATCTATATATATATATATATATATATATATTAATATATATATATATATATATATTATATATATATATATATAATATATAATAATATCCATAAAATCTAAATAAAAATCCAATATTATATATTCCTAGAGTAAGGCCTATTTATAAATATGAATATATATATTAATAACATTTATTTGATAACCAAATAATATAACCAATAATAGTAATAATAATATTAATATATGACCTCAGTAATAATGATAATAAAAATAAAAAATAATAATAATAACAAAATTCAATAAACCAAATAAAGGCGTATATACCAATATGTACAGTATAAAAATCCTAAAAGATACGAGGACCTATTTTATACAAACATCACTGAATATCACTAATAATAATATTTATAATATTAAATTAAGAATACTTAGAAAATATTATTAGATCACTAATATGGAATACAACACAATCATACCAAATTCCATCAACACGAATGTCATTGGACGTGCCGCATGACTACATGGGCTTGGGCTCAGTTCGGGTCCAGTCCGGGCTAAAATGGTATAACCGGTTTCCCTAAAATTCAATAATATAAATAATAAATAAATAAATCTTGGTAAGGGTTAAGTCGCAACTTGGCCTGGGTTTCTAGTTAGGACATCGCTATGGCTCGGCCTTCCCTACCATGGCTAATACACTAGTCAAAGTACGCCATTGCACTATCCGTGCCATGATTTTTAGTCATTGTACTCCAAAATAACATCATGGCTAAAGTCATCTACCGTAATAATTAACTAAGTAATTATTTATAAAAAATTCTAAAGATCACCATTTAATTCATAAATAAATAAAAATATATTATAAAAATTTTGGAAAGAGGGGTTACAAATCTATCCACCTTAAAATAATTTTGTCCTCGAAATTTAAGGGAAGAGTCCATCAGCTATGATAGAAGACGGTTTCCATTAGCTATCATCTATTCTCATGGTCATTTCGTACTACGAATCCTTGAGAATTTCTACCCACCTTTGGTCACACTACTCCCTCAAATCTCATGTCACTAAACTTTATAATCATCCAACTAATTGCTAAAATTGCTACTAATAGATATCTACTGTTTATGGCCACTATAATCTCTCCTATCTATCAAACCACCCAAAATCTAACATGCAACAAATTTACACAAGTAGCTAAGCAATATTGCTAAATTCTAATAAGCATGACCATTCGTCACTCTGAAATAGGAAGGAAAGGAAGATAAGGAAGAATAATCGAGAGCATTTATGAAGTTTCAAGAGCGGTAGAGTGTATCCAATGATGCAGATAGAAATAAAGTTTATGAAACATTGATTTATTTGCTAGATTGGCTACTCTAGTCTAGTCACTTTAAATCGAAGAACCCTTCATTTCTTAGAGGGGCTTACAATTCGTGTAATACAGAAGTTTCATTCTCGAAATTCTAAACAAGTTCCATAATAGAACGGAATTTCAGAAATCAAGATTGTGATCTTTTCCGTGGTTATTTAAACACACAAACAAGGAATATAAATACAATACAAGATCGTATCGTGACTTCCAGGTAGATGGGATAAGGGTTACGAATGACTTCACATTCTAAGAGATGGAGGCTACATAATAGGTATAGGGTCTTATTTCAAAAAGTTTTATTTTATAGTCTAAGTATGGTGGTATGCATGGATGGGTTTTTACTGGGTCTTAATGGTTCTTCGATTGGACATCAATCATTGGTTGGATGAACCTTGGATTTATATTGACTGGACAAGATTTCACAAACTCAACCTGAACTATTCCTATTAGGTTAGTGTAGCTTAGAATAGGTTTCCACTCAAGGAGTTGAGCTAGTTATCAGTCAGGTTAGTTAGCTAGGTTCCTTAAGCCCAAAAATGTCTTCGATGACTTCTGTGTTTAAGTAGCACGAGAAGACACAATTGAGTGGCAAACTGATATATGCGTAGTGGCCTTCGAGTAGATCACAACCATATATTGGGTCGAAAGGTGATTGAGTCGGTGGAGTCTCTAATTGTAGTCGGAAGCAAGGTTATTATGGTAAGGGTTATAGCCAGCCTTTTTGACCTGAAAGTCGTACCATAAAAATAGAGTAAGGGGACGGGTTTGAGTGGGACATGATATACCTAGATGAAGCTGGACTTGTCTAGATCTTGTATATAAAATTTATTGGAAGGTAATAGCTGGTCTCATGCTCCGACTATTAATGACACGACCGGGGACACAAAATGGTCTACATGGAAAGTAGGAGTCCATGGGGCACTAATTAGCATACTAATGGAAATTATTCTAATCAATTGGTAATCCAAGTATATCCCAAAATTTTAGAAGGCTTACAGTCTATCCACCTTAGAAGCTAGGACATAGTTTTAGGAATAATGAGGTTAGAAGAATTTCAAAGTCAGGATACTGTACCTCGACTCTTGTTAAATAAGAATGAGGCACGACGTAACGGGATACGGTAGATATAGTCAAGTCAAGGATCTTTCCTCAACAAATAGAAAACGAGTGTGTGCAATGACACATGGTCGATGAAATAGAATGATATACTCGTCCAAAGTATTCAAGAGTTTTCGACGGGGTAATCAGTACTAAGGCACATCATATGAAGAGATTTCTAACAACTGAGTCGTGAATTTCTATTTGGGTAATGCCTGCCAGACTATTGTCACAAGGGTTCTAGTGGTATGGGCTGTAGTTGGCCATGTATTATTGTTGTCAACTGGCAGATCCTAATATGACATGGTTTTAAACTATGGTATTGGCTAAGCTAGTGACTGTGGGGTTCCCATACTAGTTAGGTCTTAATAATAAAATTTACATAACTAGGGTAATATTTGTTGAAAACCAATCTCGGAATGAGTGTCTACCATAGTCACGGTAAATGATTGTCTTTTCCTTTGTCCAGTCATCTCATGTCTAAATTGTGGGCTTTGGTCGAGGGACGGTTGAGTCAAGGCATAAGGGTTTCTAGTTAAGGCAATATTCAAAAAAAAAATTAGAGTCTCACAATATTTTGTTTCTTGAGAATAGATAGTCTCCTGGGTTGGCATTTCGACTAAGGGTAAAACCCTAATCATTCTCAAATTCAGATGGCTAGAAGACCTAAATAGTAGTTTGAGGGTCGAAAGGAGAACGAGTAACTCAATCACATGACTGACCGATGGTAGCTACACTTGTGTATACAACTATCATAGCTGTAGGGATACTCCGTATCTCTCTACCAATTATGAGCTTTCGTCTTTCTAAATCAGTAGAAGACAAAACAATAGAGTTCAAGGGAGATATCACTGAATACAATTACGTGATTCAAACGCGAATGTATAATTCAAGAGGAATTGTCAATGCAGTTGCGGATGAGATCCTAGAGACATCTACATCTCAATCCACGTAGGTTAATCAAAGGGGAGCGAATCACTGTACTATGGTTGATCAGACCATAATACATCGATTCTGATTAGACAATATGTTAATAGCGTCCCCACTAAACATATATCTTGAATCAAGCTCGGAACAGGGTGAGCTTGCAAACTAGGCTGTAATAGCAGCATTGATTAAAATAGTCAAAATACAAGTATGCGAGATTTTTGAAAGGAGCAAAAGTAGTTCGAGTTTTGTGAGAATCAAAACCTTACCCGGTGTTCTTGCTTATACGGTCTTCCTACTATCTTCTTATCCACAAGGACTTGGTCGACTAATAGGTTATGACCTCTAAATTCTATATTCTGGGTAAACCTATTGTGTCTGTCAATTACCTCATCAATAGATCACAAGGACCATGGAATTCTAGGTTGTGAGACATGCTACCCGACCTACAGAACTCCCACTAGTATTGGCTTGGGTCTTATGGGACATACAAGGCACGGTCCTATCCACTATAGTACCATAAACTTGTAATCACATCTGAAATCATTTTACCGAGGATTATGCCCCGCCGTATACTCTGGCTGTGGTAAACCCTTGGTTCGTGATTCAGATGTGATATGCTATCCAATACTCTACCTTATATGATACGGGTGACTACGGTCAAAGAGGTCACCCTAGCCATAGTTTTTAGTAACATTCTATAATCTATTTCTTAAAAAATTTCAACTCTATGGGTCGCCTCGCTAGTGCGCTGCTGGCTGCAGTGAATCCATAGTCTCCATAATTCAAATAAATGGCGACAGTGCTGCTGTCCTGCCATTATGAGTTAACTAATATTCCTTTTACTATATCTGCAAAATTTCATGAGCTTCTAGGGATTCAAACAAGTTGACCCTGAAAAAGCGTAAGTATTTGTCCTATCAGTCACAATCCTTAAAATAAAAGATTTAATCAGGAGGAAATAACTGAAGACAAAAGGATTACAACATTCTAGTATCTATTCCATGTGTATTCAAACCTTTGAGGAAAACTTTGAATCGAAACTAACTTGAGGTTCATCTATGGATAACATAATCAGAAATTATACAAAAAATAATATTCTTAGGGCAAAATAGGAACTACATAGGCAATTCGACTAAGATATGAGGATGATATCTAAGAGGCAAAGAGAAGGAATTTGCAGTTTATCAAGGTTAGATCATTATTCTATGAAGCCCTGTCTCACGAAGCGAATAATCTATCCACATTAGATCGTATCGTCATATCAAGAGGTAATAGTGTACCTATGGGGATCTGACAACTATCAAAATTAATAACTCCTCATCAAAATGGCATGGCCTAGACTACCCATCGGTAAATTTGTATAAGGGACTCCTACTCCTATCATTCTCTCGAATTAAATTAATTTCTAATTCGTGAATAAGCATTTCCTAGTCGCAGGCTCGTAATAGTACGACTAAATTAAGTACTATCACGAGTTCGCATGATTTGCGAAGACAGACCTGCATGGGCCACCACAAAAATTTGTCACGACCCGCACCCGTATTTTTTCTTTTTTAAATAGATGCGAGCGCGTCCAAGCCAACCTACGCTGCAGAATCGGCGGTAGAATGCTGTATAGCCATAATGCTCAAAATTACAAGTAATTTAAACTTACAATATTTCCAAGTTTTACATTTGTAGAAAAATATAAACTTGTACAAATATTGGATGACAACTCAACTATCTAGCTAGTCTCTAGGCTTTTGTCCGCAAGTACACCCGCATCTTCCACGCTAAGTGAATCCACGGTTAACCTGAAAAATATTAGTTTTCAGTCAGGAATGGAACGAGTACAATTCACTGAATGCAGTTTCAATATATGAAAATGACTATACGACAGAGGTTAGCCTTTAGACATATGATTTGAAAAATAAAGAAAGACGAAATAAAACTAAACAAGGAAAACAGTGAATAAATACAAAGACAACACTCATCGACTGACTGAAGTACCTTTGATATGATCGGTCTCGGAACAATTATGCGACACGGTCTACACTATCTACACGGTCTAAAGTTACACGGTCTACATGAAATACTGCAATAAAGAAACACTGTCTACACTGTATAAATGCAATAATAATCACGGTCTACATGGTCTACAAGATATAAATGCAATAATAATCATGGTCTACATGGTCTCAAGATATAAATGTAGTAATAATCATGGTCTACACGGTCTACACGGTTAAAGTCAGATCACACATCGTTGGTACTTCACCCTCCCGACACAACAAGGAACAAAATCAACATAAAACTGAAATCAAATATCTATCGACTAACAATGATGCAAAGTAAAGATCAATACTGAAAACAAACAATAAAATATACTCGCCTGTGGTCCTTTGTTGGTGAAACCGATAATCTAAACCACTCAGTGTGCTCCAATAGTCAAAACTCGAACAAAATTCTCCGGATGCTGAAATAAATATTACCAATGTTCTCATAATAGTCAAAATAGCTAGAATTGTATGTCCTTAAGTCCAATTCTGGACACAGGGGCAAAACGGTAATTTCGGGTCAAAACGTGTTCGTCGTTGGACCCGCTTTGTACCGAAAAGCTGCCAGAGTTAATGGTCTCTAAAGTCGTCAAACTATATGTCTACGAATTTGTTTTGATGATACGAACCCAATGGTATGTCCAATTTTGGATTCCGGTGGCCATGCACAAAATCGCCTGTTGAGTCGGACCGTAGGGCCCCTAAAACTGCGATCCGATCAACTGTCTCAGAATCGGACCAAACTTGGCATTCAGGACCAAAAAACGATACGGTTCTGTTGGCGCAAGTTTTTATCTCGATCTGGAAAACGTGCACAAAGTAATTGAAATTTGTACAGAGGACGATACGGTGAATTTTAACGGATACGTATCAAATTCGTCGCGCACACGCGACCAATTTGAATTCCGTCAAAGCCCGCACGTCCACGAAACCATTACGCACATTTCAATGCTTTCGGTTTGCGACCACGTCGCTCGGATTGGCGGGACGCACGTCGTATCGAAGGTTTTTCGTAAATTTTCAGTTTTGGAAAAACAAATTTTTGACAGTTTTGGAATTCGAATTACTCTGTAAATACTTGATGAAAACAGGAACTACAAAAAGTGTTTTAAAGCCCTATAGGTTGTCTATGAGATTGTTCAATTAGGTTTTCAAGTCGATCGTCGGTTAGACAGAAATCTGACTTCAAACGTGGGGTCTGCAACTATTAAAACTGTTCATTCTTGAACAGATTTTTTCGCCAATTGTTGGCTTGATTTTACGATGTGTATATCGTGACCCAACTAAATCTAATTGAAGAGAATTAAACCAGGTTAGCTCGGGTTCATACCTACGAAGACGGTTTGCGAGATGATAGAACATGGGGGTCGTGGTCGTCTTGTGAAACGACTACAATGCTGTCGTGTTGCTGTTCTGTTTCCCGCGTCCGGTGCGTGATCGGGATCCCACGCCTGGCCGGCGGCGCACGGCGGTGGCACGTGGGGAGGGTGCGCCCAGGTGTGGGGTCGGCGGCGTAGGTGTTAGGGTTTAATGTTCGATCGAAATCTCCAACTCCGTCTCGCGTTCTGTATATATACGAGCGGTTCCTCTCGGGTTAGGCCGAGCTCTGTTAAGCCCCCCCCCCCATGGGTCGGGTTTGGGGGTTTTCAGCTGAGCAGTTGTGGGGGTGGGTTTATTTGATTTGATTTCCTTTTGTTTTCTTTTCTCTTTTTTTTTCTTTTTCTTTTATATAATATATATATATATAAAATATATATATATATATATATATATATTATATATATATATATATATATATATATATATTATATATATATTATATATATATATATATATATATTATATATATATATATATATATATATATATATATATATATATATATATATTTATATATATATATATATAATTATATATTTTAATAATATTATATATATATATATATTATATAATATATATAAATATATATTTATATTATATATTATTATATATATATATTATATATATATATATATATATATAATATATATATATATATATATATATATATATATATATATATACTATCCCTAAAATCTAAATAAAAACCCAATATTATATTCCTAGAGTAAGGCCTATTTTAAATATGAATATATATATATTAATAACATTTATTTGATAACCAAATAAATATAACCAATAATAGTAATAATATATTATATATAAAACCTCAGTAATAATGATAATAAAATAATATAATAATAATAATAATAATAATAACAAAATTCAATAAACCAAATAAAGGCGTATATACCAATATGTACAGTCTAAAAATTCAAAATATACGAGGACCTATTTTATACAAACGTCACTGAATATCACTAATAATATATATATTTAAATTAAGAATACTTAGAAAATATTATATCACTAATACGGAATACAACACAATCATACCAAATTCCATCAATACGAATGTCATTGGACGTGCCGCATGACTACATGGGCTTGGGCTAGTTCGGGTCCAGTCCGGGCTAAAATGGTATAACCGGTTTCCCTAAAATTCAATAATATAATAATAAATAAATAAATCTTCGGTAAGGGTTAAGTCGCAACTTGGCCTGGGTTTCCTAGTTAGGACATCACTATGGCTCGGCCTTCCCTACCATGACTAATATACTAGTCAAAGTACGTATTGCACTATCCGTGCCACGATTTCTAGTCACCTTGTACTCCAAAACAACATCATGGCTAAAGTCATCTACCGTAATAATTAACTAAGTAATTATTTATAAAAATTCTAAAAATCACCATTTAATTCATAAATAAATAAAAATATATTATAAAATTTTGGGAAGAGGGGTTACAAAGCCCATCCTAAGGTCCGTTTCATCCATATTATGGTGGCCTTAACCAGTATAGATATCAAGCATCACTGATCGTTCCGTAATACTTGTTGTCCTCGGCATCTCAAATCCCTAGGAAGAACGCTTCCGGTTCCCCGGCGCATGATGTTCAGGAAAAGCCCACACCCGTTCACGGGCCTATTCTTTTTGTACATGACCATGCAATGCACAAGGTAACAACCAATCAATCACAAGCAAAGTCTCAAGTTCCATCGATGCCATGCCCCCAATCACCTCCATATTGATGCACAATGCCCTAACATATTGGTCGTAGGTTCTGAATGCATCATTCGATACGCAAGTCATACAAATAACACTCTAAGCAATCTTACAATAGGCAGTTTCGTGGCAGTTGTGCCACAACTGCATACTTCAATGCACGAAGTACATCTTTCGATGTTTTATGACAGTTCGATGGTGTTGTGCCCCAAATTCCCTCTTCGCATACAAGCTGATTTCATGAGCCCCGTGCACATTTGTACACCTCGATATTTCCTTTCAATGTTCTAGATCTAATGTTTAATGATTCTTAATGATTCTTTGAGTCCTGCACTTGATGCACGCCTCAGTGTTGCATTCAATATCCTACCATCAATATCCTACCGTGACTCGTGTACTTGATGCATGTCACCTCAATTGTTCATTGTTCTATTTTTAGTGTTCGACATACACTATAAATTGACTCAGCCGAGCCACGTATATAGAAATCACTAAAAACATAGCACGACATTATTTTTTATTAGGCATGAAGGAGTATGAGAGAAGGGTCTGATCAACCCACCCACCTTATCATTCAGCCCATCGCTTCATCGAATCGATGCGGCATGACACGTAATTCTGAATCAATGCGTTGCACAATCCATCCTCCTGACTTAGTCGTACGAGCGGACTAACTGACTTGATTCAGCCTATCGTCTACGCCTTAGCTCGTTGCAATGGGACGCCGCACGCTACTTGTACATGATATCAACATAATCAATACCTTTTCAACTATTTGAATACTTACTCGGGTCAGATCCATACCTCTTTCGTTTCAATCAACTCAGCATAATATATTGTACGGTACGAGACATAACACTATCTTGTTTGGAGCACCTGTGGAGAGCGAGGATCAGTACATTGTCGTGTACTGGTGGGTGGCTAATTATGTTCCGTGCTCTCATTTGGTTCAAGAAATTATGTGAACATGTATATAAAATTAGTGAACTGTCTAGCCATCCTAAGGAATTCATGAAAGCAGTTGAAAGTCACAATTAACATAGCTACGATAAATCTTACCCACGGTAGAGCGTGCCGTTGCAATATAAAGCTTACCATGTCCTTCCCTTTCATATTGATAATGATGAATACAAAAGTGTGCCACTTGTGAAGGTCACTGGCATGACAAGCCATCCTGGACATATAGCTTGGTAAGACAGAGGTCCTTCAGCGCGGGTAGTGAGCCCCGTTGAAAGCTACTGCATACCGTGGCATGCATCCAGCATAGCTATCCGTGTTTCTTCCTAGGCCGGATCGGTCCCGTGGCCCCGGATAACGTCCGAAGAAACAATCGCCCTTGTGCACAAGTTGTCCATGACCGTGCTAAGGTAAACTAATTATTTAAGGCACGTTTCACGGTATCGTTGCAACATTCATTTAATTGATTCGATCTTTACTTAGCACAGTTCTATAAGCATAGTAGATGTAAGCACATAATAGTTCTATCATAAAGCACTTCTATAGTCAGTGTACATAAGAACTCGTGCAACAGTTTATTTAACATAAGCATTTGTGTCGTTGCAGCTACATTGATTCATATTGACGCTATCAATTTATTGGAGAAAAGAGGGTCAAGGGGAGAAGGGTCAGCCACTCACTTAGATTTACTTGAGGCGCGAGGAAAGAAGATGGTTGCGCTAGACGTCGCCTATGGGATCACCTAAAATCGTACAAGCAACGAATTAGCACTCTTCCCTTCTATTCCGAGTTTGATACAAAATACGAAGTTCGAAAAATGCAAGCAATAAAATCCATCGAAAACATTCGCGAAATCGCATTCAGAAAACCCAAAACCAAAGAAGCAAGTGCGGCATGAAAAATAGAGCAACGAAGGTCTCTCCCGACTCAACTGCAGAGTCCATCCTCGAGGCGCAACCCGCTGAACATGAGACTTGATTCTGAAGAAGTCATTCCATGACGAAAAATGATCTTAATTCAATCGGTCCCGACCAATCTATAGCGATAGTGTTTCATAACCGCGTTCTCCACGTCGCAACGGAGAACGGGGCACGGAGTTGGGACTGGGCACTATACTGGCATCCCTATTCTATCTAATGACAAAGTGGCGAGGCTCCTCGGTTTATTGCCACTAGAGTCGTTCAGTCACTATCACCAGAATTGTTGAGTCGGATTCCTTCTAGTGTCCTCGAGCATATGCGTGAGTAGGGACCACCGTCAATTTGTTGATTTTGTTTGCAGGGATTTCAGTATGATTTGTGTCGTATATTTATGTATGTACTAATTTATTGGTGTTGAAGTACTTTGTCTGTGATGGATGTTATCTTCCTAACATTGTATTACTTTATTTGGATGATATTTGATATTTGTTTGTGTTGTTTGGATTTTTTTAGTTATATGTCTCACTGTGTGTTTCCAACATGCATTTGTGCCTTTGTAAGGTCCGATTGGACGAGAATTCTACAGGGGTGCGCTGAGTGGGTTACATATTGATTGTGTTTCTACAGCGGGTTGTGTTGTGTGGTCGACATGTTGTTTCGCATTGCTGTGAGGAATATATTATTATTTTTTGCAGTTCTGGGCAGTTTAGCGACTACCTAGCGACGAATTTGTACGTCGCTAGGTATATCGGCGACGGATTGCCGACTACCTTCGACGGAATAGCAACTAAACACGATGCATAATTACGTCGTTAAGTACTCTGGCGACGGAATGTCGACTACCTTCGATTGAATGACGACTAAACAGCGATGTCAAGTTACGTCGCCAACATTGAGTATAGTTAGTTAAGAGTATCAGAAACATATAATCCATCGCTAAGTCGTCACTAATACATCGCAATTGCGACGTCTCAACGACGGAATATGATGTCGCCAACTTTGGGTATCGGACAATTTAGAGTATCGGAAAAGAAATGTGACGTCGCTGAGTAGTCGCCAATACGTCGCTTAGGACGTCGTTTGTCCGTCGCTAACTAGTCGTCTATGGAGTACTAGCTAATGCTGAGTAGTCACCAATACGTCGCTAAAATATTCGGTCGCCAAACCGTCGCACAAACGTCAACTTTGTAGTAACCGCAAATACGTCGAAGAAAAGTTGAAGTGTCGACTATTTGGCGATGGAATATTTTAGCGACGTGGAGTTTACCGACGAACAAAAAAATGTCTATATTCCGTCGCCATCCGTTGCTAAATGATATTAGCGACTGATGGACGACGGATTATGTCGTCGCTAAAATCCTGTATTTTAGTAGTGAGTGTTATACCAGCGATATACTAAAAAAAATATTATTTCGCGTAAGAACTATTTGGAACAAAAGCTTATCAGGCCGGTATACCAGCGGTATGCGGTACACCGACAGCGGTATATCAGCGTATACCGGAAATTCTGATACTACTTTTTCTAATAGCTTTCGATACACGCTCAAATTGAACCTCTCCTTCATTGCCTTCTATTTTCAGACCTTCTCCGACGGGCGTTGCTCGTCGAACGAACTCCGGAACGTTCTACACATCTATTAGGAACCCACCCAACACCATAACTTGATAGCTGTTATGATTGAGGACAGGAGCAAGCCTAGGGATTGGACTCGTATTTTTTCAAGTGAAGACAGAAGGGAACCTCTTCAAGTGGGTTTAGAAAACATATTTTCTATTGTCCTTTGGATTCACAACAGAAGCTTTAAACCTCGTTGTGCTTACATGGAAAGAACATAGATGTCGGCGTCTTCGGATTCCGCCGAGGATCACAAACGGATCTGGTTCTACTGTCGTCCCTCTGTTCTATAGTGTCTCAAGTTGACGCAGGGCTATGCTACTTGTTGTCTAGTTGCTGTGGAAGAGGAATAACAGTGCAATATATTCCTGATTAGCGACAAATTCTGTTGGGACAGATGGAACATTTATGCTTGAATCTGACGGAAGACAAGTAGGAGACGATGACAGTATTCGGGTTACGAACAATGATCATAGAATCAGAGGAAAAGGAACAAGAATGCCAAGAGTTACATATAAAATATACATAGTGAGAAGGAATAATAATTGTTATCAAAAAAAAAAAAAAAAGAATAATAATTGAGAAATCAATACATTATATACGAGTCACCGACTCAAGAAAACATTTCTTACTAACGCAGAAATGCAATTTCTTGAACCATGAGCGTGTCTGCCACTGTTACATATTTGTTCTCTATACATGCTGGGACAAAAGGACCAATAGCCCTTGTGGACCTACTAAAATTTCATTCAAGAAGCTTATCAATCCAAACCACACTACTGGTGTTACATCCACTCCACCGAGAGGTGGTATGAGCTTCCTTGTTACTCTCAGGATTGGTTCTGTAGGTGCATAAGCAATGATATATGGGAACTTGCCCACGGGGAGCTTCGGATACCACGACATTACTATTCTGATGATGAACAGGAAACCGAATGCAGACAGGAAAGGACCCATGATCCCGATTGCCGTCTTTGCAGTCGCTGGATCCAGGTCTGCTATTACTAGTCCTTCAATGCAGTCTGAAACAGCTATGTGCAAACTCTCTGATTTGGAAGCTGCCAGTGTTCTGATTGTGGTTGCACCGGCACGGCCCACTGAAACATCCAAAGATGTTGGACGCAAGAAACATGCAACCTTCACTATTTGCAATTGTCTTCTGGCTGGGATGCTGTCGGTGTCCTGTAAAGTTTCAAATTAGTAAATAGTGTGCAACGACAAAGTGAATATGCATTTTCCCCGCAACACGTCAGTGAGACAGTTATGACTGCGCAAATACCCCGTATGTGGTAGATAAAAGTGTCTACTATGGCGATAATACCCAAAGCAAGATGAACTGTAAGGAAAATCTCTCTTATGGTGGTAATGGCGAAAAAAGACAGGTCATGCCCTGGTTGTTCGTCTTAAGCATGTACATGTTGGTTAAAAGATACCAACATCACCATACCTTTTCCAGAACATTAAATTGACAGGTACTAGCTGTTTTATTACAGGTTTGGAGAAGGCAACAACAAATCCAAACTACCATAGAGAGGTAAGGTATTAGAGACGACGTGCAGAGAAGCTTCTAATCCATCAGTCTCACAATTAGTACTATGAAATATTATCCGGTTTATGCAGTATATTTGTTATTTGTACGATGTGATCCTGGATACCAAAGTTAAAAATTACACAGGAAATGCTTGTGCTCATTGAGTTGACTTATCAATGTAAGTTGCGCTTTGTCAATAGAGTAGCAGTGCGACATGGATGGACACGAGGAAGGTGAAATGAATAGAGGGAAAAGCTAGATAAAAGAGGATACTGATGTAGGATGTCTTTTAATTTACAACTGATTTTCTTTTTTATACCAGTTTCATAACTACGAAAATAAACACAAATTGTAGTTGAAACAATACAAAATTTACCTAACTTGCTAAAACAACTCATGGAAGCAATCAAAACTGATAGCAAAACGAAGTTCTATAACCAATCAATCATTGATTATGACAGAGAGCGAAGTATCGATATACAGACAAATATTGTGGTTTCACTGAAAGAACGAATCAAGTCATTTGCTCCAAGTATCAATCAAGGAGGAATATCAACAAAGATCAGTGTAATTTACTTGAAGAGGCTGATCAAAATCTTCTTTTTCATCTTTTAAATGGAAATGGTAGAAGAGATGAAATCACAATTACAAATTTAAAAACAAGGAGCAAAACTGCTACCATATAGGATACTTGCTGTATATGAGCTACGACAGGGGTTCTTACAATACAAAATGATTTAAAGATTTTATAATTGGAGACGAAGAATAGATGGAAATCAGAATTTGACTAGAGAAAATAAACTTTGTCTACCTTCAATACATCATAATCTAAGCAGAATGGAGCCTGAGGATGCAGGGAGTCAGAAATCCAAATAAGAGAATTATCAAATCTAAACATAGTTGAGGTGCTCATCGGAAAGAAGAAAATGAATGAGAAATATAAAGAGTTATCTTGGTGAATTATTTGCTAGAGTGAAGAATAGTTGGAATAAGAATTTGACTATAGCAGTTATCTACCTTCAATATATCATGATCTTGCAGCATGGAGCTTGTGGATGCAGGGAGTCAAAAAATCAGAATAAGAGAATTATCAAATCTAAACATAGTTGAGGTGCCCATATGAAAGAAAAAGATGAACGAGAAATACAAAAAGTTTAGCCTGGTGAGTTATTTGCTAGTGTGAAGAATAGTTGGGAATCAGAATTTGACTAGAGCAGATATACTTTCTACGCCTTCAATATTGTCATAATCTCGCAGAATGGAGATGGTGGATGCAGGGGGGGGTTCAGAAATGGGAATAAGAGAATTATCAAATCTAAACATAGTCGAGGTGCTCATCTGAAATAACAAAATGAATGTGAAATATAAAGAGTTTGGTCTGGCTATTTATTTGCTAGTGTGAAGAATAGTTGGAAATGAGAATTTGACTAAGAGCAAATATAATTTCTCTTCCTTCAATATATCTTAATCTCGCATAATGGAGCTTGTGGATGCAGTGAGTTAGAAATCGGAAGAAGAGAATTATACAATCTAAACATAGTTGAGGTGCTCATCTGAAAGAACAAATTGAACGAGAAATATAAAGAGTTTAACTTTGTGAGTTATTTGCCAGTGTGAAGAATAGATGGAAATAAGAATTTGACTAGAGCAAATATATTTTCTTTGCCTTCAATATATCATAACTTAGCATAATGGAATTTGTGGATGCAATGAGTCAGAAACTGGAACAAGAAAATTATCAACTAAACATAGTTGAGGTCCTCATCTAAAAGAACAAAATGATTGAGATGTTGGTGTTTTGCCTTGGAGACTAGAAAGATTTCCACATTGCTCACACCAAATGGATTGTATCTCTATATAAAGTTTTGCTTGTGTTGAGAGATGCACATGAGGTGTGGAGAGGCACATGGATGCCATGTGGGGATGTTTTTCTAGTAGAAAGAAGGCTAACTCCACAAAGGAAACATTTATGCTTGTTGTCATGCTCATGGGATTATTCCCTATGGAGCTAAGCCACGACGGGGCTTAGCGACTCGGATTTGGGCTCAAGGGCGCAAAGTGGCACTTTATTGGCGCACTTTGCACTTAGCACGTCAGCATCGGCGCATCGCGCTTTGTGCGCTGTTGTTGCGCTTGTGCGCTCGTCTTATGCGCGAGTCGCATGTGCTGCACCCGCGGGAGCAGGCGCGGCGCAAGCGTGGTGACAGGCACGGGATAGGCGCGGCTCTGCGTGGCCGCGCTCGCACTCCTTGGACTTTCGCGTGCATGTGCTGTTAGCCCAATGATTATATCATATTTTTGAATATGGCTAATCAATTAAGTTTAACTATTGATGTCACTAATATTCATGTAATCACTATCATGTTGCAACTTAAACTTAGCATTGTCCTAAATGTTCTATATCATAATGATATGCTTGTATCATACTGTATCATATTGTTTTGCTCGTCTAACATGTACTTGCAAATATGCAGTAAGCATGATCAAGCATTGTCAAACCAGGACATATGCTATGAAGAATTGATGGGCCAAAGACGAAGTTATGCAAGAAGATTTCTCTGAACTGCTCAACGACCTATCCGGGGCCTCGCATCGGAAAAGGTATTCAGATTTTCACATATGTTTATCTTTGGGCGACTGTCGTCAAGAAAAAAGACATCTTCAAGTCTGCTCAAATGTCAAGAGAAAGACGTCATCAAAGGCTATTGGTTTTCATATTTATTCTGTATTTTTCCTTTTATTGAGTTTAGGAAAAATGTGAGATTAATCAGATCGGGACTGGCTTAGCTATTCTCAGTCTACAATATATAGCCTACCTATCCACAAATCTATATCCAAAAGTCCACATACCAAAATAGTCCAAAACCCATCAAAATTAGCCAAAATAGTTCTGACCAAACTCTGCCTGAACTCTACCCGAACTCTGCCCGAACTCTGCCGGAGTTCTGTCCGAACTCTACCCGAGTTCTGTCAGGGTACTTTAAATTTCAGTTCCACCAAATCTGAATCCAACGTTCGAATGCGAAATTCTAGCATCCGAACTCTGTCCGAATTCTGCCCGAGTTCGGTCCCCAAAAACACTATAAATAGAGTTGTGATTACCATTCATTTCACTCATCCCATTTTCATCTCTTCTCTTCTCTATCTAAAGTGTTCTGAGCTTTTTACTTTTATATATAAGCCTTTACGACTCTTAGCCAAGCCAGTACAGTTTATGTTTAATCTAGAGTTTGGTATTGAAGAGTTGTATCGGAGGCTGTATTCAGAAAACATTCCAGTTTTCCAATTGCCTTCTGGAGTCGGTTGTGCGCTCGTCGCCAAGCACGGTGTTGTGAAGTTGGTCGTGCACTTGTCGCCAAGCACGGTGTTGTAAGAGTTGCAAGCACTCAGTTAAAGCTTGTGCCATAGTGGATTAACAGCGAACAAGAGTACTCGCGACTGGACTAGTCCTCTCAGAGGAAAACCAGTATACATTGTTGTGTCACTGAGTTTGAATTCTTGGCTCTTACTTTACTGCATTTTATTTACCATCTTTTATCTGCCATAGTTTATAATTTGTTAATTTTTAATTGGTGATTAATTTCGCTGCACACGCATACACTCTATTCACCTCCCAGAGGTGCTCAACGGTCCAAGATGTGCTGCTGCGTTATTGCGCGCGCTGATGTGCGTCCGCACGCCTGTGCTACTGAGCGCGTGCACGAGCTACCGCTCAGTTGCACGTGCTGCTGAACGTCCGCACGCCTGTGCAGTGTTTAAGCGCTGGTTGGAAGGTTCGGACAGTTATGGAATGATCGAGTCAAATTTCATATCCGATTTTTGTGGGATTTGAATTTTATTCAGTTAAATCTTTCCATGATTCGTTCCTATCTTTTCACAGTCAGTGTACGGCCAGGATTAGAGTTAGGGTTTCAGCACAACTCTATAAATACTCTCTTCGTGCCTTCATTGACGACTTACTCAGAAAAAAAAGAGACGAAGAGAGTTGAAAGGCGGCTGCCATTGGAGTCCAAGGAGGTTTGCGAGTTCAGTCATGAGGTGACAGCGAGCGTTCCAGAAGTTCTTTCTTATGGACTTGCTGGTTCCTGGGAGCGGATCGCAATAGGGCGAATCTTGCTTTGAGCAACGGTGATCCTCATCACCCTAGCAGAGTTGCGTCTTCTTCTTCCTCCGTCTTTGAGACGGAGACTTCAAGATCTTCTTGAGAAGCAATTCTCGAAGTTCCTCATATACAAAGTGTGTGACCGGAATTCGTTCATGAGAATCACTTTGTCCACTCACATTCTTCCATCTAAGATCTGTTTCGGGAATAACAATCTCAAAGAAAGATCCAGATTCGATGGAGAACAATCGTGCAAACCTTCTCGACACAAGTTTTAACAAACTTGAGAAGTTTGACGCGGAGCATTACAACGTCTGGAAGAGAAATGTCAACCTTAATCTTCAACTCGTGAGCGTCGACTACGTGTTGACAGATCCTGAGCCTTTGATTCCAGAAGGTGAAAATGCTCGAAGGGTTGCTGAAGCCACTACTTTGCAGTCGAAGTAGAGAAGAGATAACCTCTGCAAGTTGCTTTTCTTGAACTCTATGGAAGGCTCTCTAGTGGAATCTTACAGCAAGACGGTCCATGCAAAGGACGTCTGGGAGTCGGTAGAGAATCTCTACAAGGCAGATGAAAACAGAAACAAGATCCATGTGACCGAAAAGGTCTGCAGTATGCGATTTAATGACGACAAGACCATGCTACCTCAAGTCAAGGAGTTCCTCAAGTTACGTCAGAAACTGGCGGATGACGGACATACACCGCAATAAAATGGAAGTGGATCTTGAGCGCCTCTTGCACTGGATACATGTTGAAGACGAGTTGAGGGCTCAACTCAAAGTGGACACCTTATCCAGGTATATGGCCAATGCCAACATGGTGCAAGGAGGAAACTCTAAAGGGAAGCAGAAGGCTCCCTACCATAAGAAGAAAGACGTTTACCATCCGAAGGTGAAGTCGGCTCAGTTCAAGCCCAAATCCAAAGAACCTGGAACTTGTTTCAACTGTGGCAAGAAAGGCGACTATAGAAGGGGCGGCAAGGAAAAACTTAAACAGAAAGAGCAAAGTGAGGCTAACTTTGTTGCTATGATTGCGCAGGTTGACTCAACTGGTGTTGACACAGACTGGTGGATAGACACTGGGGCATCGTGCCATATTTGCTCAAAGAAGGAGTAGTTCACCACATACAAACCAGTTTTTGAGAAGGTTATGGTGGCGAACGAGACACAAGCTGAAGTACTTGGGATCCGGACGGTGGTACTGCAATTGACTTCGGGGAAGTCGTTGATGCTTCAGAGTGTGAAGCATGTACCTGTTGTAGCCAAGAATCTGGTCTCGGGAAGTCTGCTCTGCAACACAGGCTTGAGGATGGACATTAACGTTGGTCAGGTCGTTATGTCTTACAAAGGAACATACTTCGGAAAGGCCTTTTGTACCAAAGGAATATTCAAACTTCAACTTGTAACTCCAATGGAGATAATAAATGCAGTCTCTTCTTCTGGTTATTCTCTTGAGTTGTGGCATAATAGACTAGGACATGTTCATTGTAAAAGAATAAACAAGATGTCTAGTCTAGGGCTTATCTCCAAATGTGGGGGTAAGGAGTTGGAGAAGTGTGAGGTCTGTGCGCAGACGAAGATCACTAGAAAACCGTTCATGCGGGTAAATCGAAGTACAGATCTTCTTGAGCTGGTTCACTCAGATATCTGTGACTTCAAACAGTTCTCCACAAAGGCCGGAATGAAGTATTTTATTACTTTTATCGACGATTTCTCAAAGTACATGTTCGTTTATCTGCTCGAGTCTAAATATGAAGCGTTTGAGAAATTTAAGGACTTCAAGGCTGAAGCCTAGCGTCAAACCGGAGACAACAACTCAAAAGACTCAGAAGTGATTGAGGTAGAGAGTATAGGTCTCATGAATTCGCATTATTCTGCAGCGAACATGGAATTGTCAACGAGACGACTGCTCCGTACTCACCTCAATCAAATGATGTTGCAGAAAGGAAGAATAGAACGTTAACAGAGATGATGAACTCAATGTTGTTGACTGTGGTTCTTCCAAATTGCTTCTGGGGTGAAGCAGTGCTTACGGCTACATTCATACTGAACAGAGTGCCGCATGCAACATCTGAAGTCACTCCTCATGAACTCTGGTTCAAGGTCAGACCCAACTTGAATGTCATTCGAGTGTGGGGGTGTCTGGCATATGGGAAGCTTCCGAATTTGAAGATTTAGAAGCTGAAAACAAGGACTACGAAGACTATATTCTTGGTTTATGTCGATAAGAGTGATGTTCGGAGGTTCCTTGATATTGAATCAAATCATATCATGGAATCTCGCGATGCAGAATTCTTTGAAGATAAGTTTGCAAGGCACAAGAGCATGTTCTCGCGGACATTCCAAAGAATAGTGTGGGTGCACATGAGGCTGACGCTCCTGACGAAGATTTATACGATGTAGTCCAAAAAGAAGTTATTGCAGAAACAACTGTTGAACCAGAACTCGCAGAATCTGTGTCTAAGCGATTGAGGAGACAGGACTCCGGATGGGATTTCGTCACCTATCATGTGGAAGCAGGCCCACTTACCCTATGATGAGATGATGAAGACCAGAGACGCTGTCTTCTGAAAGGAGGCAATCAATGATAAGTATGACTCGATAACCTCCAACAACACATAGGTGTTTGTTGATCTGCCTGAAGGAGCAAAACCAATCGAATGTAAATGGATCTTCAAGAAAAAGATGAAGGCCGATGGAACTATTGACAAGTTCAAGGCTAGACTAGTAGCAAAGGAGTTTTCTCAAAAGCATTGGATCGATTATTTTGACATATTCTCCAGTGGCGCAGATGACGACCATCAGGATGTTGATTGCTCTGAGTACATTTCACAAGCTAGTTATTCATCAGATGGATGTCAAAATTGTTTTCCTGAATGGTGAGTTGACTGAAGAGATTTACATGCAACAACCAGAAGGATTTGTTGTCAAGGGCCTCAAAGACAAAGTCTACAAGTTGGTAAAATCTTTGTATGGTCCGAAGGAAGCTCCCAAGATGTGGCATGAGAAGTTTGATAAAGTCATAAGATCAAACGGCTACAGAGTCAACGAGACGTACAAGTGTATGTACACAAAGATCGCTGACGGGAGAGGAGTTGTCGTTTGTTTGTACGTGGATGATATGCTGATCTTGGGTACAGATCTAGCAAGTGTCACTGAGACAAAGAAATTCCTCTCGTCTAAGTTCAGCATAAAGGACTTAGGAGAAGCTGATATCCTAGGGATAAAGATCATCCAGACGGAAACTGACAGTCTCATTACATTGAGAATATGCTCACACGCTATGGGTATCAGGATCTTCCAAGAATCGATACACCGTATAGGTGTGACAAGAAGCTGAAACAAAATCCAAGGAAAAGCGTCAGACAACTGGAGTATTCAAGCGTCATCGGAAGTTTAATGTATGCTACTACTGCCACAAGGCCTGACATAGCTTTTGCCATGGGGATGCAAGGTCGGTTCACGAACAATCCAGGTGTGGAGCAGTGGAAAGATGTGAAGAGGGTAATGAGATACCTAAAAAGAGCTCAGAAGTAGGCACTACACTACTGCAGAGACCCAACAGTAGTGGAAGGCTTCAGTGATGCAAGTTGGTGCTCAGAAGTAGAGAGTGAATGGTCCACAGGAGGATATGCCTTCTCCATGGGTGGAGTTGCTATATCGTGAAAATCGAAAAAAGCAGACTATATTGTCACACTCTTCTATGGAATCCGAGTTCTATGCACTGGCGGGTGTAGCGGATGAAGCAGAATGGCTTCGATAGCTCATGTATGATCTTCCAATGGCTGGTGCGCAGATACTGTCACGACCCGCACCCTGATTAGGGGCACGAGAACGTGGGTACGTCCAGCCTACGCCGCAGTGTCGGCGGTAGAATGCTGTATAGGTCATCTATAACATCTAACATCTAACAACAAGATATATAAACCTGTCATCTCCGCACGGAGTTATAACATAACATCTCAACTCTATATCTCAAACACAAGTCTAGGAAAGATAGAGCATGATATGGAATCAAATGAAAGGAAGAAACTGAATATAATAGAGTTATCACACCACACAAAGTAGATGTCCAACACAAATAAGTACAAGACCTGAAATATAACTAAGTCACAACTAACAATCGGAACAATCCGATACAAAATGAAAACTATAAACACTAGACTAGACTAGGCACCCTCTACTGAGCTAGATGCTCCTCAGGCTCCTAAAGGTCACCCTCATGTGTCCCATAGAAGGTAGGACAGTCACCATCATCATCTGTAATATTTTCAACAGGTCCAGTCAGGACAGGAACGAGCACAATACATCTCACGCAGTTCATATCATGTTGGGAAATGTAAAGCATGCAAAGAGTAAGATACATAGACTGTAAAGAAATATATAGAAAAATGAGAGAGATTTGATAACTGAAAATATCTATATATATGATAAGTAAGAACTGTAGGTAACCTGTGATTTAGAGCATGAGATGATTATATAAACGGGTTAGGACAATGCAAGGGTAACTCCATCATACGTGAGTGTACTATGGACAAATACATGATTTCACAAGATTTCACAAGATGGGATTTTGATCACATAACCATTTCCTACTCACCCTCCCCAATCAATACACAAGGATCCAGTCAAGTTACGTTACCTTGCACAAGAGGTTTTTATCATGTTTGCTCACGTGATCATGAGAGTACAAAATTGCACAAGAGTATACATGAATAGAGGTGCACATGAAATACAAGATGTTCGTGAAAAGCACATGACAACTGTATTTGATGCACCCCGAGGGGGATAACATCGCATGACAAGATCTATATAGTACCAATCCGTGATAATAACGTGACAGCATCATGTAAAGTAATCTAGAGCAAGAATATAAATCCTAACAAGTATTAAATGATCAGAGAATGTACTCGCCTGTCACCCTGTATGACTGATATGAATAGATGTCCGAACTGGTGTCACAGAGTCCTATTTAGAGTAAAACAGGTCACTATATATCCACAATGGTAAAAATAGAGTATACAATACATACTACATGATTCTAGGTCAATCTGGTCAAAAGTCAACTCTTGGTCAACTCTAACAGTCAAACTAGGTCAACTTAAGTCATACTAGGTCATAAGGAGTCAACTAAGTCAAACAAGGTCAAGCAAGTCAAGGTTAGTCAAATCTAGGTCAAACTTAGACTAACTAAGGTTTTTTAGGTCAAGGGTCAACTCTATATGCCAACTCTATAAGGCTAACCCAAATCATGACACAACTCCTAATTATCCCACTTAACCCCATACATATCTTAAATTACATAGGACTATCCTCATAACCATATGGTCAAACATAAATCAACTAGTTTAATAGTCTAGGGTTTAGTCAAACCTTAGTCATCAAGCCCTTTATAGTCCATCCAAGCCATTTCTAGGTCAATTAGGTCAAGGTTTGACCTATAGTTGACTTTAGTCAACCATGGTCAACAAGGCTACCTAGGTCAACCATTCAAGAGCCAATTAGGCCAAGTATAGGGCAACCTCTTATTAGCCATAGACTAGTGACTATGACCATAGGCTAATATTTCTAGGTCACTACACATAGGTTCACATATAGCTATCATAGGTAAACCTACATCTATGTAATTACATACATAGCCCTCTATATACAATTCAATATATATATTTATATATATATATATATATATATATAGTGGGAGAGGGAAAAAGAGAGAGGGTAATAGAGAATGAAAGGGTGTGAGAGGGTTAGAGGGCTGGGGTAGGGTGTGTGTGTCACGGTGAGAGGGGGGTGGTTCTCAGAATTCTGAGAACAGGGGCACAAACACACACACACATTACATACATATATACACACACCTATACATACCTATATATATCATATATACACTCACATACACATACCTACACTCTCATATACATATATACATACATATACAGTATATATACACGTAAATACACATATATATATATATTCATAAAAATCGATTCAAAATCCACTTTTGAAAACTGGGAAAATACTGGAAATATAGAAATACTGTGCAGTATAGGTAAATTGGGGAAAAACCCAAATCAAGGCCAAAAACCTAGCTAATACTCTAATCTAATGGTTGGTAATCGTGCCCCCATATGTATACGTGTCGTAGTGGTCCCTAGGAGTCCACCACGACACGACACAACGTGTCCAAGAGTCAAAAACCCAAATTGGGTAAGCTTCAGACACTGTGCAGTGTCACAGCGTCGTGCACGGGTTCACGTGTGTGCGGGACACGACACACACATCCACGTGTCTCGTGGTCACGTGTCCAGGTTCGCCTAAGGTCAGGCTACGTGTTCCAGTGTCTGTCTCGTGTCCACGTGTCACCAGGACACGACATGAGACGCGTATCAGTCGAGAAAACTCGACTGATACACACTGCTACGTGCAGCGTCGTAGCGATGCAAGTGTCTCGTGGACACGACACGAGCCACGTGGGGCCTCGTGGTCATGTCCACGTGTAGCCCACGTGTTGGGCTATACACTCGTGCAAACACGAGGTGTCCTAGTGTCGTGTCCGCGCGACACGACGCGTGCGAAGTTGGCTCTGTGCGTGTGTGCACTATCAGTGCACGACCAGTGCACGTGTCCTCGATACGACATGAGGTGTCGTGAAATTTTGGGGAAGTGTGCGCAGACACTGCCCCTAGGTGCTGACCAAAATTGGTCGTGTCTCGTGTCCTGTCCAGTGAGAACTGGACACGAGGTAGCAGGACAGTGTGTGTGGGTGTGCACAGCGTGTTCATGTCCAATTTGGACACGGATACGACACTGTTTTGCGCTCAGTCAGGGTGTTGTGTGTCCTACATGTCTAAGGCTACCCAAAAATATATTTTGTTTCATAAAAACACAAAAACCATTTCTTTGAGGCATTTTATCAAACAAGGTTTTTCAACCCTAGGATACGTGTCCGATACGGACACCAAACCAACCCTAGATTTTACCAAACTTGTTCCACAGCTAGGGTATACCTATATGCATGCAATTATGAAGAGAAAACACAATATTAACTAGGTATGAGGGTATTTACCTATTGGTACAATTTCAATGGAAATCAAGCTAGTAGGGGGGTGTCCTTCCACTTTGATGTTGCAAATGGCCTTGTGTCCTTGCTTGCTAGCCTCCCTTAGCACCCTCAATGTTGTAGGGTCCCAATGCAAAAGACTTGGGTGAATTTAGAGCTAATTTGAAGAAGTTATGGAGGTTTGAAGGTTGAGGAAAATTTCTAGGTTTTTAATACATGCAAAATGGTATGTAAAGGATTTGATGTAGTTATATACGAAGGGGGCATGGTAGGGGGTGCCCTTGGCTGGTCATGGCAAGGGGGGGTGTCCTCTTGCCTTCCTTCAAGGTGAAGGCAAGGACTTTGTGCCAAAATTGAGATCTTTTGAGGGTTTAAGAAAATATCACATATGTAAATATCCTAGATATTTTCCTACATTGACTAATATGTAATATCCATCCTCTAGTCTCTAGGTTAGTGGCTAACCTCTAGATTAGGGTAAACTAGGTTAGGGACTCTCATGACAATAATTAAATAATAATAATTCACATAAATCCAATAATTTCTAGTAAATTACCAAAATACCCCTTAGGCTAAAAAGTCCTAACTTGATGTTCTAAACCTATGACTAGGCTCATATGATCATGGTTAGTCTCTAGGTTAAGTAATCTCTAAGGTTGCACTAGCAAAACATCAAAATCACAAGTCGTGTTTTAAATAGTTTTAAAATAACTAAAAATCACCAAAAATCATAATAAGGTTTAAATATCATTATTAAATAATTATAATTACAAAATTTCAAAATTACCCTCATTTTAGAAACTGGGTGCTACAGATACCGACGGTACCGATATACTGCGACAACCAGGTGACTGCAGCGGTAGTATCGAATGATCTTCAATGGCAAGAAGAGGACTGTGCGTCTAAGACACAGGGCGGTAAATGATCTTATTAAAAGAGGAGTCATTGCCGTGGTTGATGTTTGGAGCCAGGAGAATTTGGCAGATCCGTTCACCAAAGTGAAATAACGTGTAGGCAACTCTAGAGGGGGATGAATAGAGTTTATATCGATAATCACAAAATAAAAATTAACTCTATATCACCTCTACAAAACAACTATCAAGATAGTAAATAAATCAGAGAAAAATACGAAAGTAAATAAAGATCAGGAGAGCATACGCAAACACAGCAATTTTAACCTGGTTTCCCTCGTGGAGGACTAGTCCAGGCCTGAGAACTCTTGCTCATGATTGAAATCTCCTATTTGTGAAATAGTAGTTATACCACGTGCCTTTACTCAGAAGAGCACGTCAACTTCTTACAAAGATCGCTGGGACGACACTTGGAATTTTTCAAGCAACTTTATCTAACTTTGCACAAACTTCTAATTGAATGTGCACTTTTAGGCTTAGGAAGTTTGGCTAGTAGATGGGAAGGTTTTGGCTTGTATGAGGCTATAGGAGAAAAGAAGATGAGATGAAGAGATGAATGAAAATGGTTGAAATCATGCCCTATATATACTAGTCTTGAAGGCAGAATTTGGCCAGAATTATGTCCTCAAAATTCAAAAATATGGCCATTGTACCAGCTAGCAATTGGTAACCCTAAAAATCAGCTCCTGGAAATCAGGGGACAGAGTTTGGCCCAAACTCTGTGTGGGGACAGGGTTCGGCCCGAACTCTGCCTCCTAGGTGGCAGAATGGCCTTTAGGCTTTGTTTGGCTTGGTGGAGCTTGGGAAGATATGTCTAGGGGTTGAGATGACACAGTGCGACTCAACGTACAAATTCTCCTAGACTCAATAAATTGAAGATTACAGACTTGGAACAAATAGGAAAACCAAGAGTCCTTTGATGACACCTTTCTTATGATATTTGAGCAGACTTGAAGACGTCTTTCCTTGACAGGTCGCTAGGCGGTTCAGAGAAATCTTTTTGTATGACGTCGTCTTTAGTCCATTATTAATTCTTCATTGCCTATGTCCTGGTTTGATCATGTTTGATCATGCTTACTGCATGTCTACAAATACATGTTAGGTGAACAAAATATGTGGCACTACGATACAAGCATGGCAATATGATATAGGACAATTAGGATAAGGCTAAGTTTAAGTAGCAACATGATAGTGAGTATATGAATATTAGTAACATCATTATGTTAAACTTAATTGATTAGCCATATTCAAAAACACGATTTAATCATTAGGCTAACACAAAGGTCTCAAGCGACAACTGGTCGAGGACACAACACGTAAAATAGGCTTGAAGACACTCTGATATTGTGTTTTTGTAATTCTACTATAAAGTTTTATGTTATTAAAGAAATCTACTAAGCATCTAGCTTTTAGTTCAAAGAATGATCATTGACTGGAAGAATATCAGGAGCAGTGGGTAATCTTTGGATATTGCGGGGTCTCGGACCCAGAACCACTGTTAGTGGGCAATCCTTTGGATACTGCGGGATTACGGACCCAGGACCACTGTCAGTGGGCTGTACTTTAGGATATTGCGGAATTTTGGACCCAGAACAATTGTTAGTAGGCAATCCTTTGGAATACTGCGGGATTATGGACCTAGAACCACTGTTGTCTACTGTTTATTCTTTATATAGAATAAAGTCCTGTGAAAGGATGGCTTGGAAGTCTTAATGATTTCTCGGATATTTGGGATGTCTGGCGTGCTTTACATGTAGTACGGGTAGCACAGTACTACAAAGGAGCGTAGTACTCTATGCTACAATAGGATGACTCTACATGAGGTACCTAGTGAGAGTAAAGCCTCGGCTTCGGGCCAAGTCACAGCGGCGTAGCACCACACATAGGCAAGTAGGCCTAATGTTGTATAATAAAGAGTGGTAGGCAGCACTACAAAGAGGCTGGACCTCATGTTACAGGGGTCCACATAAGGTACCTAGAAAGGGTAAAGTCTCAATTTCGCGAGCCATGTCACGGCGGCGTAACACCGCAAGGAAGCAAAAGGCTTCATGCTGGATAGTTTGGCACTACAAAGAGGCTGGACCTCATACTATGGTGGTATGACACCACATGAGACAGTGCCTCGGCTTTGGACCATGTCATAGCAGCGTAGCACCGCAAGGAAGCAAAAGGCTTCATGCCAAGACTCTTTAAAAGAACTCACCTAGAGTGTAAGGATAGAGATGTAGGCCGTCTCTTGAGGGAAACCTTGTAGACACCCAAGATATATACATCGAAACCAGGGTGACATAAGGCCTTTAATGTACATCCAGAAGCACAGTTGATGTCATTATGTGAGTGGAAAGAATTGCAGTTACGGTACAAAATTCAAAGCTTAGTCAATTCTTGTACCATGCTGTTATTTAACCCATGCGGAAAGATTCAAGCCGTAGCGAAATCTATCCTAATGCATGATGGACAGTACTATGGGGAACGCTCAACCCATATATATAGAGATATGTGGAAGATTGTTGGTGTTTTGCCTTGGAGACTAGAAAAGATAGTCCCACATTGCTCACACCAAATCGATTGTATCTCTATACAAAGCTTTGCTTGTGTTGAGAGATGCACATGAGGTATGGAGAGGCACATAGGTTCCATGTGGGGGTATTTTTCTAATAGAAAGAAGGCTAACTCCACAAAGGAAGTATTTATGCTTTTTGTCATGCTCATGGGATTATTTCCTATGGAGCTAAGCCCCGAAGGGGCTTAGCGACTCAGACTCGGACTCTAGCTCAAGGGCACAAAGTAGTGCTTTGTTGGCGCACTTTGCACTTAGCACGTCAGCATCGGCGCATGGCGCTTTGTGCGCGGTTGTTGCGTTCGTGCGCTCGTCTTATGCTCGAGTCGCATGCGCTAGGCGCATGGGCTCGACGCATGGACGAGGCGCAAGGGAGGGTGCAGGCGCGGGAGCAGGCACAGCCGCAGGCGTGGGGACAGGCACGGCTCTGCGTGGTCGCGTGCGCTCGCGCTCCTCGGGCTTCCACGCGCCTGTGCTGCTACGCTATTGCGCGTGCTGATGTGCATCCGCGCGCCTGTGCTGCTGAACGCGTGCACGAGCTGCCGCTCAGTTGCACGTGTTGCTGAACGTTAACGCGCTTGTGCAGTGTTTAAGCACTGGTTGGAAGGTTCGGACAGTTATGGAATGATTGAGTCAAATTTCAGATCCAATTTTTGTGGGATTTGAATTTGATTCTGTTAAATCTTTCCATGATTCGTTCCTATCTTTTCGCAGTCAGTGTACGGCCAGAATTAGAGTTAGAATTTCAGCACAACTCTATAAATATCCTCTTCGTGCCTTCATTGACGAATTACTCAGAAAAAAGAGACGGAGAGAGTTGAAAGGCGGCTGCCATTGGAGTCCAAGGAGGTTTGCGAGTTCAGTCAGGAGGTGACAACGAGCGTTTCAGAAGTTCTTTCTTAAACTTGTTGGTTCCTGGGAGCAGATCGCAATAGGACGAATCTTTGCTTTGAGCAACGTTGATCCTCATCACCCTAGCAGAGTTGCGTCTTCTTCTTCCTCCGTCTTCGAGACAGAGATTTCAAGATCTTCTTGAGAAACAATTCTCGAAGTTCCTCATATACAGAGTGTGTGACCGGAATTCATTCCTGAGAATCACTCTGTCCACTCACGTTCTTCCATCTAAGATCTGTTTCGAAAATAACATGAGATATATATAGAGTTTGGTCTGGTGAGTTCTTTGTTAGAAGATGAGACTTTGACTAGATCAAATATACTGTCTGCCTTCAATATATCAAAATCTTGCAGAATGGAGCTTGTGGATGCAGGGAGTTAAAAATCCAAATAAGAGAACTATCAAATCTAAACATAGTTTAGGTGCTCACCTGAAAGTACGAAATGAATGAGAAATAAAGGGTTTAGCTTGTTGAGTTATTTGCCAGTGTGAAGAATTGATGGAAATATTTGACTATACCAGATATACTTTGTCTGCCTTCAATATATCATAATCTCGCATAATGGAGCTTGTGGATGCAGGGAGTCGGAAATCGGAATAAGAGAATTATCAAATCTAAGCATAGTTGAGGTTCTAATCTGAAAGAACAAAATGAATGAGAAATATAGAGTTTAGCATGGTGAGTGTTTATTGCTAGTGTGGAAGATAGTTGGGAATCAGAATTTGACTAGAGAAGATATGCTTTATATGCCTTCAATATATCATAATCTTGCAGAATGGTGCTTGTGGATATAGGGAGTCAAAATCAAATAGAGAAATAGAAAATCTTAAACAGAGTCGAGGTGCTCATCTGAAAGAACAAAATGAAGAGAAATATAAAGAGTCTGGTCTGGTGAGTTATCTGCTAGTGTGAATATAACTATTGTTGAGGACCGAAGAAAAGGCACAACCTAGACACGATTCCAAAAGCAAAACACAGCGAGCACAACGCAACACAACGATATTTTCCCGAAAAATCCTCCACTAATAGAATAAAGATAGTACACTTACCCTTTTACAAACTTCTCCACCGATCTACACGAATCACCACAACTCTTCAAATAGAATGGAAATTGATTACAAAGCAAATAGAGGATTATTGAATACGAGATGACCTCTTCAAATAGAATGGAAATTGATTACAAAGCAAATAGAGGATTATTGAATACGAGATGACCAAGACAAACCAATGTAGAACTCCTCAAACCAATCTCTCTTCAATACAGCCCTCAAACTTCGAATCTCCCCCTTCGTCTTGGTTGAAGGAATAACAATGAAAAAAAACTCTACTTTCTGTATGTTTCATGAGGATTAGGGTTAGAAAACTCTATTTAAGTCAACATAATTCCGAGAAGATCTGAACCGTCGATCATGATCCGACGATGATGGAAAATCACCCAAATTAGACCTGCCTCCAACGCGTCACGCCGACGGTATACCGCCGGTCTAATGCCAAGCGGTTCTAGAGCATCAACGGTACCGCCAAAATGTTCTAGAACTAAGTATGCCATTGGTGGCATACCGGCAGTATACAATCACTGCACTGCGAGTGTACCGCTCTCATTGATACGGCTCTACACAGATACTGATACGAGCTCGAATCGAGCTATCCTTGTGGTCATCGACTCCATGTGCTTCTCCGACACACGAATGGCGTTCGTCGCACTCTCGGGTGTTCTCCACATGGTTGGGAACCCCACCCAACACCAACAAATCTTCTCCTTTAACAAGGTGGAGGAGCTCGTCATTCTGGCGATCCTCCTACAATACGCGAACTTCCCATTTGGTAGAACCTTTGCAAGCATGTCCGCTCTATCGTCCTCTATATGGATCTTCTAAGTGCCGCATCCTTCGCCTCTAACACATCTCGTATCCAGTGATACCGAGTTGCAATGTGCTTGGACTGACTATGAAATATAGGATTCTTTCTAAGATGAATTGTACTTTGGCTAACACAAAGCAAAACATATTACTCTTGCTTTAGCCCCATCTCCTGCAGGAACTTTTTCATCCACAACAACTTCTTGGAAACCTCGTCGTCGTAACGAATTATACCTCTGTCGTAGACAACGTAACACTGTATCCACAATACTTAACATAAACCGAAGTCGATCACCTGGTATCCACATCCCAACCCAACAAGCTTCGGCTAGTCATCTCGTATCCACGATACTTAACATAAACCTCCTTCGCCATAATGAAAGTCTCCAAGTAAGTTCCATGAAGATAACGTATGATCTATTTGACCGCCTCAAAAGTTTTTTTATTTATTAGAGAGATAGCTGCTAACCATACAAACTGCATGAGAAATATTTAGCCTTGTGTATGCCATAGCGTACATGAGACTCCCCACTGCTGAAGCATACAGAACTCTTTCTATATCTTCGTACTCCTCCTCGGTTGATGGACATTGCTCAGTAGTAAGTATGAAGTGAGCTGCAAGGGAGGGGGGAGGGCCCACTTTCTTCGACCCATCCACCCCGAAACGCTAAAGTACATGATGAATGTACTTCTCTTGGGACAGTTTGGACTTTCTCTCGGATGATCTTCTTCCCAAGAATAGTCTTCGATGTCCCAAATCCTTCATAGAGAAGGCCTCATCTAACTGGCGCTTCAACTCCTCTATTATGGTAGCATTTCGATCCACCAATAGCATATCATCCACATAGAACAACATAAGGATGAAATCATCCTTACCAAAGTATTTCTTGAACACACAGTGATCTGACGTCGTACGGGTATAACCATAGTCTCCTATGAACAGCTCGAACTTCATCTATCACTGTCGCGGAGCCTGTTTCAGACCATAGAGACTCTTCTTCAACTGACATACCAAATATGACTTGTCCTCTCACCGGAACCCCCAGGCTCTTCCATGTACAACTCTACATCACCGTGGAGGAATGTTGTCTTGACATTCATCTCCTCAATCTCTAAATCAAGAAAGGTTGCTAAGCCTAGCACTAGGAACACCTTGACGACTTGCGAGAAGATTTCATCGAAGTCCATTTCCTAATGCTGACTGTAGCCCTCGACTACCAGCATCGCCTTGTATCGATGGCGAGTAGAATCTCCTATCTTCTTCATTCTGAATACCCATAATTTCTTCAAGCCTTCTTGTCATTTGTCAACCGCATTGACTTATAAGTAAAATTTGCTTGTAAGAAATTTATCTCCTCCTCTATGGCCTGCATTCACTCTTACTTATGTTCATCCTCCATCACTTATGTAAAACTTTCAACGAAGTCTTTGGTGTTGGCTGTACACAGACAACCTCATTCCCTTCAGGAACTACCTCCTCTGCATGTTTATCCTCCTACGGGTTACCCTGATCAACATCAGCAGGCTGATGACCAAGATTAGGAACAACTCCATGTACTGGTTATGTCGTAACTGAAATATTCGTAGTGGCTTCTGGAAACGGCTCGAAGCAAAATAATCTGGCAAATTCTCAACCTATAAGGCACCTTGGAATCGTGAGTGTTGGTCATAGTCTGATCCTCCACGAATATCGCGTCCCAACTTTTGTGCAGCTTTCTTTACACTGGGTCATAGAGTGTATACCTGAACTCATCCCGGCCATAGTCAACAAAGGCGTATTGTTTTATCTTCAGCTCGAGTTTGGACCTCCCATCCTTCGCTACATACACGAATGCCTTACACCCAAACATACGCAGGTGATTGTATGACTGCTCCTTATCGTAGCTTTGCCTCCAAGAGTAAACACCAATAGCTACATGCACAAAGGCCTTACACCCAAAATATAAGGAATAATGTTTATAGCCTCACCCAAATAATTGCCCGATAGCTTTGCCTTCAAGAGTAAACCCTGCACCCTCTTCATTAGTGTCTTGTCGATGCGCTTAACCATGACATTGAGTTGAGACGTCGTTGGCGGAGACATCTGGTGTCATATCCCTTGCCAAGGTTCTAAACGACGGTAGGCGAGCGCGCGGCGGAGAGAGTCCCTACCGCCTAGGTCGCCTAAGCACCGCCTAGACGGTCGATACATTTTGAACATTTTTTACTATTTTGCCACTAATTTTTTTGCATAATATGCATATTTTAAGGGTTTTCCATGCATAACTAAGTTGTAGAACAAAATTTTATATAGTTTTAGTTTTGTAAAAGTGAACCATAGGCCCATAATACTTAAAAAACCTTTTTGACCAAAATATTTTGTTAAGTATTGCTCCGTCTAGGTGTCCGCCTACGCCGCCTCACCTTCGCCTGTGCCGCCAATCTCCGTTGGCTGCGTACTCCACCGCCTACCGAAAAACGGTGCGGAGAGGGACCGCCTAGGCGGACGCCATTTAGAACATTGTCCCTTGCCCTCTGAAGCATATATCAAAGGAACCAATATATTTGCCGACATTGTCGGATCGAACACGCTTTAACTTCTTATCCGTATCTCTTTCGACGGAGGCCTGAAACTCTTTGAAAGTAGGCATCACCTGACCCTTGGACTTATAGCGTAGATCCAAGCTTTCCTGGAATAATCATAGATAAACGTTACAAAATAATAAGCATCACCAATAGATTTTACCTTCATTGAACTGTAAACGTCCAAATAAATCAGCTCGAGAAAAGCTGACTTCCTTGAAGCTGGGATGACTTTGAAAAAATATAATATATTGCTTTCCAACTATGCAATGCGTGCACTTCTCCAACTTTTTAGACTTTAACCCTAGAATCACTTTTTCACTAACTAGCTCATTTCTTTCTTTGTGATATGGCTTAGCCGCCTGTGCGACAACTCGGTAGACGCATCAATGATTGCGTTCACCTCTTGTGTCCCTTGCGCACTCCTTTCCATATAGTAGAGAGCGTACTTTTTTGCTTCCTCTAGCAATCATCATCGAACGTCTGGAAAACTTCAACTCATCATTTTCGAAGAATTAAAGATTCTCTCATCATCGAACCTTCCGACACCATGTTGAAACGTACATCGGGGACATAACGAACATCCACAACAACTGCTCCTGTATTTATCTTCAAATGCACCTCCTACAGCAATCGCCTTTGACACATCCCCATCATCTTTAATACCCTACAGTCTTATATTTTTATACGTAGCCCTATTGTGAGACGTGTGCTAAAACCCCCTAGTCTACCAGCCAGGAACTGTCATCACATGGGAGGTTCATGATAACCTCATCACCTACAATAATGACGTAACCTCCATGTGCTGAGGCCGTTATTGTGTTCTCACTTTGCTTTCCCTTGTCGTCATTTTTCTTTCTTTTCTAAGCGAAACAATTTTGCTTGATATAGCCATTCTTGCCACAATGGTAACATTTTGAGTCTCGTACCCACCATTGAATTTTCCTCTGCTCTTTTACTTGTCGTCGTTCGGATCCTTGCTTTTACTCCTCCCTCGACTTTTTGACACAAGTGACTCTTGAGTGTGATGTAGATGAAATGCCTTGAGATTTTCTCCTATCTCTTTATTCAACATCTGACAATTGAGACTAACCATGCGTTCTGGAGCAAAAGTGATCATGAACACTCGTATGATCTCCTACGAATCTGGTAAAATATATCAAAAGTTATTATACCTCATCGTCGAACTTTACTCCCATAGAGAATAACTGGTCAACCATGCCTGGAACTCACTCAAGTGATTCGTAATAGACAAACCATTTGTGTACCTAAGACCTATCATTTGTCGGATCATGAACTTATTTACCTCAATCATCTTTGCGTACAAAGATCCTAGCTTCTCCAACGTCTTTATATGCTCAATATTGACGATGCGGTTATATACTTTCTCGTCTACGAACCGGCTGATATATCCAGACACTTGCATATGCTCGAAATTTCAGTCCTAATCAAATTTTTCCTTGGGTTTCTCGGACGTAAATACTGGTAAATACAGTTTTTTGACGAACATCAAATCTTTCATCTTACTCGACCAATAGTGATAGTTTGAATCATTCAGGTTTATCATGTGCACTAGCTTTGCAACTCTCTTTTATTCGGTTTGACTGTCAACCTCCTGACATATAGCAACCTTTGCTTTGATACCAATATGTTGGGAACGAACGCAAAATCGTTCCCCAAGCCGGAAGAACTTGTTGAGGACCAAAAAAAGGCACAATTCAGACACGATTCAAAAATCCAAACACATCGAGCACAATGATATTTTTACGTCAAAAATTCTGACGAAAAAAAAACTACGGGACGATTGGAGCTCAATCTGAAAAAGTCTCTACTAATGGACTTAAGAAAATATACCGACTCCTTTACAAACTTCTTCACGGATCCACACGAATTACCACAACTCTTCAAATAGAATGAAAATTAATTACAAAGCAAATAGATGATTACTGAAACCAAGATAACGAGGAGGAACCAATGTAGAACTCCTCAAACCGATCTCTCTTCAACATAACCCTCAAACTTCTAATCTCTTCTTCCTTTTGGTTGAAGGTATTGCACCCCTGAGAATTTATGTATGTTTATGGGTTAGAGTTACAAAACTCCTATTTAAGTCACCATAATTTCGAGAAGATCTGGATCGTTGATCACGATCCAACGGTGATTAAAAATCATCCGAATTTGACTTCAACTCCCGACATAGCATGCTGGCAGTATAACGTCGGTCTACTGCCAAACGGTTTTGGGGTAGCAGCCAGAACGTTCTGGAACGAAGTATGCCATTTGGCGGCATACCAGCAACGTACTGCGGGTGTACCGTTCCATCTGATACGGCTCTGCATAGACTCTGATACGGGCTCGAATCGGACCACTCTTGTCACTATCGATTCTCCGAGCTTCTCCAACACACAAATAACATTTCTCGCACTATGGGGTGTTCTCCACATAGGTTGGGAACCCCACCCAACACCAACATTTACCACTCCCATCACAGATATATCAAGGAGCTGTTTAGTTGCATGTAAATGTAAATCCTTTGCATCAAATGTTGTCGAAGTTGGTATTGCAAGTCTATTGCAGCTTTTTCTACAATAATGATATCATTTACAATAAAACAATTTGGTATAAATACTGCAACACCAATTACGGCAACAACAGTTACAGCCAACCAAACAGCCCTTAGAAGAGAAAGCTCCGGTACAACAAATTTTATTTGATGGAATGAATGCATTGTTATGCAATCAGAGTAGAAATTCCTCCATCTTTTATTGTTAATCAAGGAAAGACTACTCAATTCAAAGCTTGCTAGCCACTTGAATAAAAGAGGTGAGAACCCATACTTGCATACTGGAAAACAGCAAGAAATCAGTTTAAGCCGACTGTCGGCCTTACAATTTAATTTTTAGGTCAACTTTTAAGCAAAGTTGGGACATATGTAACCTTGCACCTCTCTATACAAGTTTCCATGCGCCTAGGATACTGATATCATGTTTGATTCTAAGGCATATACTAATACTACACACAAGCATTCTTTGTGCCTAATGCCAAATGGTTTTAAGGAATATGGTGGGTTCTGTTGTCTTAATGCAGCATATGTATAATTGTAACATTTTTTGTCGCATGAGTACACCTAATGTTGTTGAAACAGTACAAAGATTTAAACCTCAACCCATATCAGTCAGCCATCGCTACTAAAATGTCTAAGTAAGTACCAAATTTAAGTGAACAAGAGGTTCGACGTGACAACTAAAAAATGCACACATTTTCACCTTGGTTAGGAAAAGATGAGTAGCGCCGCAAGTCTTGCCCAGCCGGCCGAGCCCCATGGACTCCTCCCGGCTTGGCACCAAGTTCGGCGTGACGATGGCCGAGGACGGAAGACACAGACGCCTAGAGGAGATGCAGATGGCGGTGGCTTTGGTGGTTGCGGACGAGCGTTTCTTGAGAGAGCTGAAGTGGTTCTTGTCGGAGAAGGGCAGGTAGAGAGTTTGGAAGGAAGAGGAGATTCCGAGGACAGAGGAAACCATGGCGAAGGAGGAATTTGAAGGAGAGGTTTTTGATAAGGCCAGTCTCTGAATCTATTGTGGGTTGCAAGCCTCCACATCTCACTGTTAGCTCTCCCACTTCATATACTGATGTCAGTGGGGATATATATCAAGCTAATTTATATTGGTTTATGTTGCAGATATGGATAATTTACCATACTTATTTGATCTACATAACCTATGTCTTTTTGGTGTTGCTCATAACCTTTATCTTTTGGTATTTTTTTTTAAATTATCATCATGATGTTAACTTCCATCGTAAGCCTATATAAAAGGATCTTCTCAAGTTGGTTGAGACAAGTGAATGAAGAAACAATTTCCTCCATTTTTCTATCTCCATCTATTTACTTTATAAAATGTTATTCCTCCATTTTTCTATCTCTATCTCTTTACTTTATAAACATTATCAGCACGATTGCTCTAGGAAACAGAAGAAGGGAGAAATATTTTACATAAGAAGGAAAGAGTTCTCTTAAGAAAAGAAATGTATTGAAGAGGTAAGTCTAATCTCGTATACTTAGATACATCTTTTAGTAAAATTAAATTTATGTGTTTAAAGATTGATTAGAACGTAAATTTTCTACATCTATTTTCTCTTTTAGATTTAAAATCTAAATTTATATTGAACATGTTCACAATTTTATTCAAAATAGAAACTTTATGATAATCTATTTAAGATTATGTATAAATCTCATTTATATATTATTTTTCTTATGAACTTTACCCAAGTATGAAATTAATCTAGAATATCTTGAATTTTTTTCACTTAATTGGAATTAGTTAATTACATTAAATTAGTTTATGTGAATTTGCTATTTCCATATTTTTATTTGATTTATTTGAATTCTACAAGGTACTACTTAACATTTTTGTATATGTGAATCGAATTATGAAAAAGTATCCAAAATATATTATTATGTAATGATCACATTGTTGTATATGTGATATACATAGGACATAATATTATTTCATATAATTTCATCACATTGTGACATATGTAAAGTTTTGTAATCTTGAAAGCGCTTATCAATTTTGTCACGCCCCCAGAATACTGGAGAGCGGGGGCAGACATAGCCAGCTACGTATATGAAATGGAATCCATCTCGCTATACGGTCACGGCTGTCTAGATACATGAGGGTTCACTACAAGCCAACAGTCACCTAAGGTCATGAACAAGCTTAGTGTCTCAATCGCAAACAAGTAGGTAAAAGTCACAAGATGTATGATAATTAAATATACAATAATAAGGCGTCCCAAATATTACATATTCAGCTGATCATGAAGCTAGTCGTTACAAAATGTTAGGACTAGCAAGAGTTTAGTCATACATGATCAACCCTAGGATCTGTCAATCATGTTACAGCCCGTAGGCAGACAGTAAGTAAGTGCAATCGAGCTAAACAGGTGCTCGTCGGCTAAACGCCTCAAAAGAATATTTTACAATAAAGTGGGAGATCAAAAATAAACCCACTCGTTGCCCTGGTTACGTCTAGTCGCCACCATCGGGATGGAAAGTCGGTAGATCCTCTGGAACTGCTTCGATGGCCATAAAAAACCAACTGGGTCAGACCCCAGAAAGAGCAAGTGCCACAAAGGAAGCTTCACTTAGGAACTAAAACCAGCAATTAGCACAGAAGATAATAACACATAGTAAAATTGGAGAAAATATAGCATCACGAGGATATACGGTAAGATAACCATGGGACCATTCAGATAACCAGGTTACAATCCTTAAACCAAACAAGGACCGGGATTGTAATCCTTCGTCTGAACCGAACTTGGTTTCTCCTATTTATCAACAAGATAATATAAAATTAGAACATGTAATAATCTATACAGGATCAAGGCAAGACTAGACTGATAATTTCCAATTCAACAATCACGGCCAAGCAATAAGTACGACTTGATACTTTAACTAACTAGGGTTATCACAGGACTAGTTACTAGCAAGATGCAGTGAGATTATTCCACAGCCATAAGCCCTACAGACCATCCAGGTTACCCAGGTCGAAAATTAGGGGTTGAATTCAGATGGGCACATCATGCATGTACCCTTAGGTAGCTTGAAGGGTGCAACACATGACAGTATGCTGGAAATGTGTCATACTCGACGGCAGGCTACAGATCCCAGGCGCGCCCAGGTAACGGGATTGCATGTAGCTGGAAGATCTCTTTATGACTAATGTATTAATCTAGTTATTAGCCTTAGTCCATTTCAGTAGGTATTCCTGACCGTGGTACTCAGGAGTCCCATCCTAGACATGATGCAAGACAGGACTGGATTATTTGTACAAGCACAATTGCCCACGGTGTCCAGGTTATTTATACAGGTCATGTCATGTCAGGTAGCCGTCGCAACAGCTTATCAAGATATATCATGTCAGGTCATCATGTCAAGTGTACTTGTCAGGAGTGCGCCACGACGGGCCACTATCAGGTCATGTCATGTTTACTTGTCAGAAGTGCACCCCTACGGGTCACTTTCGTGTTCAGGTACATGTGCAGGGCATCATAGTGCAAGCATTCAATAAGAAGATCCAAGTAAGGATACAAGACATGAATTAACAATAATAATAATTAAATAGCAGGACAAGGCACAGAAAGGAGCCCTGTGGCTCAGGGTCACTAGAACTCATGCGGCCAATAAGGAGAGCGCATACAACTTGATAAGGACAGGGGCATGCGGCTAGAAAGGCAAGGGCGCATGCGACTAGGGAGGCAAGGGCGCATGCGGTCCCAAGAAGTTGGGTCTCATGCGGCCAATGGAAAAGTGGGCTTCATGCGGCTGACGGGAAGCAAGTCCATGCGATTAAGGGAGGACGGCGGCATATGCGGCTAGGGGTGATGGGCGCACATGCGGCTGGCCGAAGAGTAGTTCCATGCGGCTGGCTGAAAGGTAGTTCCATGCGGCTAGCTGAATTCGGATTCATGCGGCTTAAGAGGACGGACGCCCATGCGGCTGCAGAAGCAAGGGGTGCATGCGACTGAGTGGAGAGAGGAATCCATGCAGCTGGAAGAAGCGGGTCCCATGCGGCTAGGAGTCGAGGATCTCATGCGGCTGAGAGCGACTTGCCGCATGAATGTCCATGCAGTCAAGTACTGCCATGCGGCCAGAGAACTGTTCTTCTTCTCCAAAATTCCGAGAAGAAGAACACCATGAACCCATGCTTCCAGGCTCCATGAAACCTTCATCCAGAGTCCAAATCCAAACTTCCATAGGTCAAAATGGGGGTAGAACGAAATTCTCTACAACATGGAACCATCAAAACTTGGAAATAAAAAGATTAAGTAGATCAAAACCCAAAAATTCTGAAAATAAATAAACTTAGATCTACAAGAATCTGGCCATGGAAAGTAAAAATGTCAAGTACTAAAGTATGCTAGAATGCTGTAAATGAGAGGATTGAACAATAAAATTAGAGTTCCTCCATGAAACAAGCTGCACTTGCCTCTCTCTCTCTCTCTCTCTCTCTCGTAGGTGAAGAAGTTTTGGTGGAGAAGAAAAAGAGTAATGAGGAGAGAGAGAAAGGAGGATGGATAATGGTGGTAGGTAAGGGTTCACCTTTGGTTCATGATGATCCAAAGCAAAACCAAGCCAAGCCGAACCAACCCAAGAATAAACCAAGCCATGAATAAAAGCTAAGCAAGGGATCATGCAATACAAGATAAAATACGTACACGTATTCCAAATACGTAATATGAACCACATGCATTACAACTCTACCCACCTTAAAAAATTCCGTCCTCGGAATTTAATTAAGAGGCTAGAGAGACGAGGACAAGCTATTTAATCACAAGCAAGCTATAACTAGGCAAGCAATCACTCATTCAAGCAAGGAATCGAAGGCATGAGGCATAAGGAAGATATTATACCTCACGAGTCAAACAAGCCGGGATATCACAATCGGATATCATCCTCACGCTCCCACGTTGACTCACTCAAAGAGTGATGACCCCAAGCAACTCGGACTAACTTGATAGTCTTGTTCTTGAGTATCTTCTCTCTTCGGTCCAATATAGACACGGGCCTCTCCTCATACGAAAGGTTGGTACCAACAACCAATTCCGAATGATCCAGGATATGGCTCGGGTCCGGGATATACCATCGTAATTGGGATACATGGAACACGTCATGTACCTCGTTTAGCGACGGCGGAAGAGCGAGACGATAGGACACATCTCCTACTAGCTCCAGAATATGGAACGGCCCTATATACCTAGGACTAAGCTTTCCTCGTGCGCCGAAACGAATGACGCCACGGTTAGGCTAAATCCTTAGGAATACATGGTCGCCGACAGAAAACTCAAGAGGGCGCCGATGAGAATCGGCCCAATGGCGCTGGCGATCTTGGGCAACTCGAAGTTGATCCCGAACTCTTCTGACCACTTCAACTGTCTGGGCAATCATTTCTGGGCCGAGCATCTGTCTTTCCCCTACATCATCCCAGGCTAACGGGGATCGACACTTCCTACCATAGAGTGCCTCGAACGGTGCCATCTGGATACTGGCCTGGAAGCTGTTGTTATACGAGAATTCCACCAGGTGCAGGTGATCTTCCCACGAACCACCGAAGTCAAGTGTACAGGACCGCAACATATCTTCAAGAGTCTGGATTGTACGCTCCGACTGACCATCTGTTTGCGGATGATATGCTGAACTGAACTGGAGGTGAGTTCCCAAACTCTCCTACAGGCTACGCCAAAAGTGCAACGTGAATCTTGAATCTCGGTCCGAAGTGATACTAACTGGCACTCCGTGCAACCTGATAATCTGCCTGAGGTACATCCCTGCTAACTGAGCTGTCGAATGACGACTCTAAACGGAGGAATTGAGCTACCTTCGTGAGCCTGTCAACTATAACCCAAATACATCTCGACCAGCAGGGGACCTAGGTAATCCAGTCACAAAATCTATGGTCACATGTTCTCATTTCCATTCTGGAATCGACAAGGGCTGAAGAAGTCCAGCGGACCTCTGATGTTCAGCCTTAACTTGTTGGCAGACTAAACAACGAGAGATAAACCGGGCTATCTCCCTCTTCATGCCATTCCACCAAAAGTGCTGACGAATATCATGGTACATCTTTGTACCACCAGGATGAATGGAATACTGAGAACTGTGAGCCTTTGTCATGATCTCCTGTCTGATATCACCACTGGGTACACAAAGACGCTTACCATGCCTAAGTGTACCATCTTCATGAATACACAACTCTGGTCGTCGTCCTACCTCACACTCTGCCTTGAGTCGCTGAAGCTTGGAATCTGCTGACTGCGCCACCCGGATCCTCTCGACTATGGTGGACTGAACTTACATACTGGCCATCAATGCCATACTGAAAGGGAGAACAACTTCAATACCCATTTTCTGAAGATCTGCTAACAGCTCTTTGTGCTGTTAGGAAATAAACTCCGGCTCTCATGTTCAATGCATCTGCAACAATGTTGGCCTTCCCGGGATGATACTGTAAGTTGACATCATAATCCACAAGAAGCTCCAGCCACCTCCTCTGACGCATGTTAAGATCCTTCTGGGTGAAAACATACTTCAGGCTCTTATGGTCGGTGAAAATCTCCACCCTATCTCTGTACAAGTAGTGCCTCCACAACTTAAGTGCAAACACTACGGCTGCCAGCTCCAAGTCATGGGTTGGGTAATTCCTCTCATGATCACGAAGTTGCCGTGACGCATAAGCTATTACCTTCCCATGCTGCATCAGAATACATCATAGGCCTCTGTCTGAAGCATCACAATATACTGAGAATCCTCCGGTTCCATCTGGAAGTGTGAGAATGGGAGCCGTCATCAAACCTTGCTTCAACTTCTCAAATGAATCCTGACATTCTGCTGTCCAAGCAAAATGCACCTCCTTGCGGGTCAACTGGTTCAATGGCGTCGAGATTCGGGCAAAGTCTGAAATAAATCGCCGGTAGTAGCCGGCCAATCTGAGAAAACTGTGAACCTCTGCAACTGTGCTGGGCACCGGCCATGACTCAATAGCCACAATCTTCTGGGGATCCACTTCTACTCCTCCTCTGGTGATGATGTGACCCAAGTACAAAATGCGATCGAGCCAAAACTCACATTTACTAAACTTGGCATACAACTGGTACTCCCTGAGAATCTGAAGAACCACACGAGATGCTGCTCATGCTCTGCTTCGCTCCTGCTATAGACCAGGATGTCATCCAGAAACACAATCACGAACTGATCCAAATAAGGCATGAAAATACGATTCATGAGATCCATGAATACAGCCGGCGCATTGGTCACTCCAAATGGCATCACTAGGAACTCCCAATGCCCGTACCTAGACTTGAAAGCTGTCTTCGGGATGTCCTGCTCTTGACTCTGATCTGATGATATCCTGAGCGCAAGTCGATCTTCGAGAATACTGCTGTCCCTTTGAGCTGATCAAACAAGTCATCTATCCTCGGAAGAGGGTATCTGTTCTTGATTGTCACTGAGTTCAAGGTATGATAATCAACACATAACCTGGATGTACCATCCTTCTTTTTCACAAGAAGCATCGGGGCTCCCCAAGGCGATCCACTAGCACGAATGAATCCCTTGGTTCGAAGCTCTTCAATCATCTTGTACAAGATCTCAAATTCTAACGGCGCCATCCTGTAGACTTTCTCTGACACTGGGGCTGTCCCAGGAATCAAGTCTATGGTGAACTCAATCTCCCGCTCTGACGGCATACCTGGAAGCTCTTCTGGGAAAACATCTGGAAACTCCTCGACTATTCGGGACAACTGCACTGCTGCTACGGCCATCCGCAATACTGGAGGAGAAGGCTCAACTTCGCCTCGGGAAAAGAAAACTCTGGCTCGCCTGGAATGCTAAAAACAACCCTACCAATATGGCAGTCTATTCTAGCATACTGGTTTCTCAACCAATCTATTCCTAAGACCACATCATAATCGACCATCGGGAATTCTATCAATCTAACGGGAAATTCCTTACTGCTAACTACGATCCGACACGAGAAAAAACCCTATCGACTCCCACAAGTCCGTTACCAGTAAGTATATTGAGCCTTACTGATAATGACTCGGGCTCCAATCCTATCAGTGTCGTAAATCGTGCAGACATAAAAGAATGCGATGTACCAGAATCAAATAAAGCTGAAGCTGGAAAGGAGTTGACGAATAGTACCTGCCACTACCTCTCCTGGTGCCAATCCTTCCTCTGCGGTCATCACCATAGCCTGACCATGCCCTCGGGGTGCTGGTCCTCTCTGCTGAAATCCTCGTTGCCTATTCTGACTCAAGACTTGGGCTTGAGCATGCTGCTGGGGGTGTTGTTGCTGGAATGCCTGGGACTGAAGCGGCAAGGGCCTCGGCAATGGATACTGCTGCTGGACCGGAGCTGTTCCTTTCACCGAAGAGCTAGAAAGGTTGGATGATGATAAACCACCCCTATTCGGGCAGGATCCAATTCTATGGTCTGCTGCTCCACAAGCCGGACACAATCCCTGTGCCCTGCGATAATCTGCCACTACATGGCCTTGCTTCCCACAATGAGAACATCCTACTGCGGAAGACTACTTCTGCTTCTGCTGCTGAGGGTACGTCGGTTGAATGCTGAACCAACGTCACTGAGGCCGCTCGCCTAGGAGCTCCAATAGTCAAAGCCCTGGCTGCCGGGCTGGAGCTGAAGACTGATTCATCTGGCCATGGGATCTCTTCTGACCTCCAGCCCTATCCACAATCCTCTGGGAGGTATACTCATGCCTCCTAGCTGCTCTCAAGACTGCATCAAAAGTCTGATGCTCAAACTGCTCAACTGCCAACAAAATCTCCAGGTGAAGCCCTTGCTGAAATTGCTGGGCTCTATCATACTCGGTTGCCACCAAGGTGAGAGCAAACCGACTAAGCCTCGAAAACTCGGCGTATATCCGTCGACCGTTCTGCCCATCTGCTTCAGATTGGTGAACCTCGTCTGTAGATCGTACCGAGCTACAGCATCAAAATACTTGGTCTGGAATCTCTCTCTGAATACCGTCCAAGCAATGGGTGCTGCTAATCCAACGGCCTGAGCCGCCCACCAGCTGCGGGCAAGATCTAGTAACTACAGGCACACCACGGCCACCTTCTCGTTCTCTGGAGTCCTGGCTGCTTCTAGAATCACCTCTGTGTCCTGAAGCCAAGCATCTGCAGCGATAGCATCTTGACTACCGTCGAAGAATGGAGGTTCAAGCGCTTGAAGCTGAACTGTTACCCTGATGACCTCCTCTGGTCAGAGCATCTGTCACTGCCTGGTGCAAGGCATCTCCTCTACGATCTTGGGAAGCTATCAAGGTCCTGACGAGACCTACCAAAGTGCCATTATCAGGCTCGGCAGGCTGGACTGGCTGGACTGGTGGCTCTCTGTCGGAAGGCACGACTCTGGAGGCTACTTCGAAATGCTGGGCTTGATCCCCTGGTTGTGGCTGGTCCACGTAGTGCTCCGCCTTGCTGACCGGCAGGTCCAGGAACGATGCGCTGAAGAAACCGACATGGAACAATAAGGAAGGACCAGGACAGATCAATGATACAAGCATATGATCAGGACAAGAATCCAGGGATTCAGAAGATACGAACAGAGTTTCAAGGGCGAATATTGATTGAGACATCTATTCGGTAAACCCTCACACATCTTGATTTACAAGACTTGTATGGGCCACCACTTAAACCATGTCACGCCCCAGAACCAGAATACTGGAGCGAGGGCAGACATAGCCAGCTACGTATATGAAATGGAATCCATCTCGCTATACGGTCACGACTGTCTAGATGCATGAGGGTTCACTACTAGACAACAGTCACCTAAGGTCATGAACAAGCCTAGTGTCTCAATCGCAAACAAGTAGGTCAAAGTCACAAGATATGATCATTAAATATACAATAATAAGGCGTCTCAAATATTATATTCAACTGATCATGAAGCTAGTCGTTACAAAATGTTAGGACTAGCAAGAGTTTAGTCATACATGATCAACCCTAGGATCTGTCAATCATGTTACAGCCCGTAGGCAGACAGTAAGTAAGTACAATCGAGCTAAACAGGTGCTCGTCGGCTAAACGCCTCAAAAAAATTTTACAATAAAGTGGAAGATCAAAAATAAATCCCTCGTTGCCCTGGTTACGTCTAGTCGCCACCATCGGACTAGAAAAGTCGGTAGATCCTCTGGAGCTGCTCCAAAATCTGGCCATACAAAACCAGGTGGGTCAGACCTCAGAATGAGCAAGTGCCACAAAGGAAGCTTCACTTAGGAACTAAAACCAGCAATTAGCACAAAAGATAATAACACATAGTAAAACTGGAGAAAATATAGCATCACGAGGATATACGGTAAGATAACCATGGGACCATTCAGATAACCAGGTTACAATCCTTAAACCAAACAAGGATCGGATTGTAACCCTTCATCTGAATCGAACTTGGTTTCTCCTATTTATCAGCAAGATAATATAAAATCAGAACATGTAATAATCTATACAGGATCAAGGCAAGACTAGACTGATAATTCCCCATTCAACAATCACGGCCAAGCAATAAGTACGGCTTGATACTTTAACTAACTAGGGTTATCACAGGCCTAGTTACTTGCAAGATGCAGTGAGATTATTCTACAGCCACTAGCCTTGCAGACCATGCAGGTTACCCAGGTCAAAAATTAGGGTTGAATTCAGGTGGGTAAATCATCCAGGAAACGCATGTACCCTTAGGTAGCTTAAAGGGTGCAACACATGACAGTGTGCTGGAAATGTGCCCTACTCGACGGTAGGCTACAGATCCCAGGCGCGCCCAGGTAACGGATTGCATGTAGCTGGGAGATCTCTTTATGACTAATGTATTAATCTAGTTATTAGCCTTAGTCCATTTCAATAGGTACTCCTGACCGTGGTACTCAGGAGTCCCATCCTAGACATGATGTAAGAGAGGACTGGATTATTTGTACAAGCACAATCGCCCATGGTGTCTAGGTTATTTATACAGGTCATGTCATGTTTGGTAGCCGTCGTAACAGCTTATCAAGATATATCATGTCAGGTCATCATGTCAAGTGTACTTGTCAGGAGTGCCATAACGGGCCACTATCAGGTCTATCATGTTTACTTGTCAGGAGTGCACCTCTACGGGTCACTATCGTGTTCAGGTACATGTGTAGGGCATCATAGTGCAAGCATTCAATCAGAAGATCCAAGTTATGCTAAGGATACAAGACATGAATTAACAATAATAATAATAATTAAATAGCAGGGCAAGGCACAGGAAGGAGCCCTGCGGCTCAGGGTCACTAGAACTCATGTGGCCAATAAGGAGAGCGCATACAACTTGGTAAGACAGGGACATGCGGCTAGAAAGGCAAGGGCGCATGCGACTAGGGAGGCAAGGACGCATGTGGTCCCAAGAAGTTGGGTCTCATGCGGCCAATGGAAGAGTGGGCTTTATGCGGCTAACGGAAGCAAGTCCATACGGTTAAGGGAGGACGGCGGCATATGCGGCTAGGGGTGATGGGCGCACATGCGGCTGGCCGAAGAGTAGTTCCATGCGGCTGGCTGAAAGGTAGTTCCATGCGGCTGAATTCAGATTCATACGGCTTAAAGGGATGGACGCCCATGCGGCTGCAGAAGCAAGGGGTGCATGCGGCTGAGTGGAGAGAGGAATCCATGCGGCTGGAAGAACGGGTCCCATACGGCTAGGAGTGCGAGGATCTCATGCGGCTGAGAGCGACTTGCCGCATAAATGTTCATGCGGTCAAGTACTGCCATGCGGCCAGAGAACTGTTCTTCTTCTCCATAATTCCGAGAAGAAGAACACCATGAACCCATGCTTCCAGGCTCCATGAAACCTTCATCCAGAGTCCAAATCCAAACTTCCATAGGTCAAAATGGGTAGAACAAAATTCTCTACAACATGGAACCATCAAAACTTAGAAATAACAAGATTAAGTAGATCAAAACCCAAGAATTCCGAAAATAAAATAACTTAGATCTACAAGAATCTGGCCATGGAAAGTAAAAATGTCAAGTACTAAAGTATGCTAGAATGCTGTAAATGAGAGAATGGAACAATAAAATTAGAGTTCCTCCATGAAGTAAGCTGCACTTGCCTCTCTCTCTCTCTCTCTCGTAGGTGAAGAAGTTATGGTGGAGAAGAAGAAGAGTAATGAGGAGAGAGAAAGGAGGATGGGTAATAAACTAATGATGGTGGTAGGTAGGGGTTCACCTTTGGTTCATGATGAACCAAAGCAAAACCAAGCCAAGCCGAACCAACCCAAGAATAAACCAAGCCATAAATAAAAGCTAAGCAAGGGATCATGCAATACAAGATAAAATACGTACACGTATTCAAAAATACGTAATACGAACCACATGCATTACAAATTTATTATTTAAATTAGTTTACCTCTAATATAATTATTTTTGTCATGTAGATGTCGAGTCTTGCAAAGCTTGAATTCAAAGCTCTTGATATGAGCGGGGATAATTATTTATCATGATAATTGGATACAAAGTTGTAATTGCAGTCCAACAAGCTTGATGGTACTGTTAGGAAGAAAAATAAAGAATCTTCTGAAGACAAGGCTAAGGATTTGATTTTCCTACGACATCATATCCATGATAATCTAAAGACAAAATATCCTATGTGAGGATGATCCATTAAATTTGTTGACATCTCTAAAGGATAGATTTGACCACCAAAGGATGGTAATCTTTCCGACAGCTCAAAGTGAATGGTTGAACCTAAGATAGCAAGACTATAAAAATGTTAAAGAATATAATTTTGCTTTGTTCAATATTATTTCCCGTTAGATTGTGCGAAGAAAAAAACAAAGGCTCAAATGATTGAGAAAATCTTCTCCACTTTTCATGCAAGTAATGTGCTTTTATAGAATAATATCATAAATATTTTTACAAAATACTATGAACTTGTGACTTGTCTCATTGTAGCAGAGGCAAATAACAACGTTCTCATGAAAAACCACAACTCTAAACCAATTGGGTCTATGGTAATTCCTGAGGCAAATGCCAATTTTGGAATTAGCAGAAAAAATAATTTAGGATTTATTTGTGATTAATTAGGATTATTAATCGTTAAATTTTCACTTTCTTTTATGATCAATAGGTACCATTTACCATAGCTTTGACATTAGGGGCACAACACTAGCTATTTCTTTCCAACAAATTTTACATATATGACCTAGACAAACCCACCTACACTCATGACATTCATGTCTCACTCAAACACATCCCCTTGTGCTCTATTTTTATTGCACAACATTCATGACAAAACCCAATTTCTAATCTACACCATGCAACCGATGACCATTCCGACTGAAATTGGAGACACAATTTCAACTCGATTCCTCGGACCCTTGGTATGTGTTTGCCATAAACAAAAAAGGTTGAACAAACCTTTGTTTTTACAAACTTTATAAAGAATAAATGTACAATAAATCCTATACAAGAATCTATAGTACAAAATGATTATGGGGAAGTATAGTTGTAGAGATCTGATATGCGGTCGATCACTTTACTCCTTGGACTACTCGATAATGGGTGAAGAAATACAAGACACTCAAACACTTGAGAAGAAAGTTCTTGACAACACTGGAAAAGAGATTTTTGTGTATTCTCCCCTGGCCGCCTCTATGTCTCTGTCTCTAGGATAGCATTAATCCTATATTTATAGCATTTGAAACGGTTATCTGAGTGTGCGCATAAAAATGAACAATATGTACTGTGTTTGCCATTGTACGCATACTATTGAAAATCCAAACCCACGTTCTACTTCGTGGAAGCATAACTTGCTGCCTACTTGACACGTGGCTTCTTATACGAGGAATGCTTAGGTCATGGAGACAGTTATTATACACGTTCCACGAGGATTATGGCATAGGATACACGTAACCATAACTATTGTTTGTCAGTTACAGGCGTACTTTAGAGAAGTAACCATACTGGCATATTTTGATAGAGATAGCACGTAGGCATACTCTGATAGAGATAGCACGTAGGCGTAATCTGATAGAGATAGCACGTAGGCGTACTCTGATAGAGATAGCACATAGGTACTCTGATAGAGATAGCATGTAGGCGCACTCTGATAGAGATAGCATGTAGGCATACTCTGATAGAGATAGCACGTAGGCGTACTTTGATAGAGATAGCACGTAGGCATACTTTGTTAGAGATTGGCCAAATTTTTTACTAATACGATAACCTAGGTCTTCGTGTCTGAGATTCTCTGCATTAATCACCTTGATCTATTCGACTGTTTAGCTAGTCAGCTATCAATTCATTGCATTAAAAGAAGAAAAAGATACGATAATGTGTGCTTGTTCCTATTGAGTAATAATACACTGGCATAGCCTCTATTTGAAGACTCAAGCGGATATACTAGTCTTCAACCTAAAACCTTGAAAAAGTATGCCCCTGATTGTTTATGCTATTTTTCGATTAGGAATCATATTTTTATGCTTCTACAGCATGGTTATGACCTACACTAAGCCTACAACCCCCATGATACTTGTGTGCCACACAATTGAACCCCAATGTGCTACTTACATACAACAATCATAAATGACCCATTTCTTAGTCTTACGACCCAACCTAATCCAAATTATGTTAGCCCAATGATCTAACTATGTTTTCGATTGTGGTTATTCAGTTAAGTTTAACATTATGATATCACTAATATTTATGCTATCTCTATAGCATTGATACTTAAACTTTGCGTAGTCCTAATGTGCTTTATCTTATCATACTTGCTACATATATATTGCTTTGTTCGTCTAACATGTATTTACAGAAAAATTAGCAAGATCAAATATAGACATATGCAATAAAAAAATTATGGTAGGCCAAAGACGATGGTATTCTACAAAGATTTCTCTGAACCGTCCGACGATATCTTGGAGCCACGTACCTGGGGGTTCCGCAGCCCGGTCAACGGACGGGGGTCGAGGGGGCAGCACCCCCCGTCAGGGGTTCGGGGGTGAAGCCCCCGAAAGGTATTCAGTTTTCACAAACTGAGCATCTTTGGACTGTTGCCGCCAAGAGAAAAAACCAGCACCTATCAAAGAAAGAAGCCAAGCCATGCCATCATCATTTCTAGACTCTGAAGAAGCCAACACCTGCCTAAGTATATCTGGAGTCTGTAATAAGTCTTAGGAATTTTTGTAAACACAAGAAATGAATGGCAAAATCGAAAGCTAGGGTGGAAAAAACCCAGGACAATCTTCTGAATCCTGACGGATGATCCGGTGGATCTCCGCAAAAATTCGACGGAAGATCGAATGGACTCACAGAATACCTTCTGTGATTGTTCGGATTATCTGACAAAAAATCGCAAAATTCTGGCAAATTTTTCGTCCTGCTACCGTTTGCATTCCAACGGTCAGATTTTGTCGAAGATAGATCCCAACGGCTATATTTATAACCGTTAGACTGTACAGGCAGACAATTTGGCGGACTTTCGCAAAATTTTGGTGAATTTTCCGTCAGCCTGATAAAAGTTACATTAATTGCTCTTTCCAATGCTTTGGTTATAAATAGCCTTGAACCCCTTCATTTAAGGTTGATGCTTTCAAGCCTAAAACTTTCTAATATACCAAAGCCTATCCACAAACACTCCACTAAAGCTTTCATTTGCCAATCCATCAATTGTGTTAGAGTATTCTTGAGCTATAAGTGTGAGATCTTCATCTTGTTGTAAGAAGATCAAAACTTTCTTGTGAAAGGTTGAAGTTGGAGAGTCTTCGGATAAAAGTTTTGGTTGAAGTTGGAGAGTCTTCAGATCCAAACTCTCGGTTGAAGTCGAGAGGCCTTCGGACTAAAGCCCTCGTGTAAGAAGTTGGAGAGCCTTCGTATGAAAACTCACGTTGTACTATTTACGATAATAGTGGATTAAAGTCGAAGAGAGTTCCGGAACTGGAGTGCCCCTTGGGAGGATACCAGGATACATCGGGTGTCGGTATTGTTTTGCTTCTTCTCTTGTACTCTTATTTTTCAAATTGACCATTAGCTTGTGCTAGGTACTTGATTAGTTAGCTTGACCCTATTCACCCCCCTCTAGGGTTACTACAATTGGTATCAGAGCAAGGACTATTGTTAGGCTTAACATCCTTAGAGTAGATCCTTATTATTTTTCTATGGCATCATATTCATCCTCCTCCGATAAAGAGGGTTTTACTTCTAGTAGCATAGACAATCATGTTTCTTCTAAATGCAATAAATGCTCTAAGTGAAAAGTCATGGCTAAACAATCCTTAGAGATTCTTGACAACCTTCATTCTACAAATAAAGAACTTTCTGAAACGTTAGAAGAAGCAAATGAGTTTTTGAGAAATGAAAACAATGATTTATTATCTAGACTTGATTATCAATACTCATCTTGTGTTTCTTTAAAGAGTTTATTGAGGCTTTAATTTTGAAAATTAAATCTCTTTCTCATCCACAGAAGATCTCAAGACTCAATCACATGAGTTATCTTATTTGCATGATTCTTCTATTGATGATTTAAAGAAACAAAATGATGCTTTTATCTCTAGAATTGCTTTATTTGAAAAAGAGAATGATATTTTAAATGCTAAATTTGATTCTCTTACCTGCATGCATGATGATTTGTTATTAGAACATAATATTCTTAAAACCAAATATTCTCATGCTCACTCTAGAGATATTCATTATTCTAGTATGTCACATGTTTATAACCATGCTCATTCTGATATATGTGCACACACTAGCATTAGGTGCTTTTATTGCTCTCGTATTGGACACATGAGCTTTACATGCCCTATTCGTAGGACCTTTACTACCAATGCTAGAGTAAGTGCTATATGGGTCCCTAAAGCTAATAAATGTGGATCCAAGTTTATTTGGATACCAAAGTCTTCATCTAATATTGTAGGTGAAGCTTTTTGTATCGGGACATAGCACCAAGGAGCGTGTTGGTGGTTGTAAAGCTCAAAGCTTATCTTCTAAGCAATTGCACCAACACAGGTGTAGTCACTTTGGTAACATGCTAAATGATTCTCTTTAAATAGTTTATATTTGTAGAATCTAGCATGTTTCATTTGACAACTTGCTACTAGCTCTCATTGATATATTTTAGTTGCTTATTATCTAAATCAATGAGAGATATGATACTAGCATGCTTAGCTATTTTCTTGTTATTTTTATTATCTAGCATGACTAGTTACTTAGCTTAAACAATTAATTTACATAATGTAGTTTATCACTCATTTTCTATTAGTGTGACACATTATATATGCATGCTCGTTTCTAAATATTTTATTTATAAAGCATGCATATCACTCTAGTCGATAGGAGCTTGGTTTTGATTTGAGTTAATAAGATTTTAACTCTCCATCTTTAAAGTTTTTGAGATAGTTACAGCTTACCAATTTCTCTTTAAATATGTCTTATTTACTTTAAATCGGTATTTGCGAATATATGTATTTAGCACAAGCTTCTTATTACTTGACAAGTATATACTTATACTTCTCTTTAATCTTATGCTTGCATAATATATTTATTGATTCTCACATTTTATTTTGATTATCTTCTTGAGAATCAATTATGTCTTTGCCTAATAAAGTTTATTTATACATTTTTTTGAATTTGTGATGGTTTTTCAAATATTCATTAAGGATACATGACTATATTCATTAAATCTCTATTTGCATGTAGTTTATGTATTTCTTATATTGATATACTTTTGTATAAATACCTTTATGTGGGCATATGAGTTAAACTCAAGTTTTGTATTAATTTAAAGAGTATTTATTTATACTTGTTACTTTCAAACTTGTGATTACCTCATACTTTAGCTATTGATTCTTTTGACCAAATTTGTGAATCTCTTCTTGAATCAATTAGCTTCCTCCTTAAAGCTTTCTTTTGATGATATCCTCTTGACTTTTTGGTTGACACTATGGATACACGTTTTTAATTTAATTTTGATCTTTCCATGTATGCCTATTTGTGATATATATAGTTTCATATATTATATATAAAAGATTCCTAGCTTTTGATATTTATTTGTTTTATATCTTTAAGTTGGGATAGTGAGAGAAAATATTTGTTTATGTCTTGCGCATGACTATTTATGGATATTCTTTTAAAGAATCACACGGTTTTATACTTTATCTTGCATTTTAGAACTACCTCCTCTATTAGTGCATATTTTCTAATATATTATATATATATTATATATATATATAAATATATATATAATATATATATATATATATATATATATATATATATATTTCTATAGTGCATTATGAAATCTTTTTGAAAAATGTACTTCTTGATATCTTTAGCTCTTAATTAGCTTTCTTGATCTTAATGATCCCTCTTTGCTCATTCATTGGGTTTTATGCTTCTTTGAATTATTGTTGACCAATGATTTTTCGTAGCACATAAGAATTCTTACAATTGATACATCATATTTCTTATGTCCTTAGCTACTATGGTTTGAGCTTTTGTGGTGAGATTTTCCATTTCTAGAGAATACTCTTATTTCATAATGGCTTTAATATTTTACATTCTCTAGATTGATCTATTATTTTATTATCTTGGGTTAATCTCAATACTTGGCAAAGAGATTTTTTATTGTGTTCTCATGAACATCTCTTTTGTCCTTTACTTGGTGAGAGTCTAATTCATTTATTTGTATCTAATGCTCTTATCCTTGCTTGGTAAAGAGTATATAAATCATTTTGTTCTTTCAAAATACATTACCCTCATTGTAAACTCTAAGCTTAAGCGAGTATCTTTAGTATTAGTGACTTAAGAGTTAATGAGCACATTTATCTTGATAATGGCGTTGTCATTAATCTTAATTAGTTATGTAGATTGCTTATTTTTGATATATTGTTAAGCCTATAATTTGGTTCACTTTCACTCATCTAGCTATTGTTTCTCTTTTCAATCTATATATGATATGCTAGTTTACATAAACAAGATTTGTGATTATCCTAGACGTAATTTGTATCCTATTTTAGATACATATGTTTGTCTCTAAAACTAGTTTTACAAATTCTTGTTTAGATCTTTTCTCTTGGATGTTTGTGATTTCTTTCTTTAAGTCTCCTTCCATATTAGTCATTAGCAAATATCTCTTAAATTTTTCACTTTTCAGTCATGATTTTATCGTATTATTATTTACTTCTCTTTTTGATTATAATTGCAATCATTTAAATAAGAATGACTCTTTTCCATATTTTCTATTGATTTATGAGAATATTATAAATATGGATTTGGGATTCTTTTTGATGAGATTTGTTGGATCATGTTTAATTTGTTTATTTTTATTGATAAAAGATTCTAATGGTTAAGTAGTCCAATATTATCTTATTATGCGATTATCAAGCTAATTTATTACTCTATTTTGACTACTCATGGATTGCTACATATGGGCCTTTGCTATTTGAACTTTATGGTTTATTAATTTACCATTAGCAAGGTTTGGATTTTACCCGTTGATGGGTACATATATGGTAAAACATACCTAGTCCATGCAAAAGCAATAAATTGGTTGATTATTTCTTAATTAGATAATCATGGACATGATATTTTAGTTTTAGTTTTATTTTATTTTTGAGCTATATTGCGATTCTCATCATAATTGTCTTAATTGACCTTTTCTCTTCATGATGATCTTTTTCTCAAAAGTGCTTAATTGGAATATTCTTTTGATCTTTCATCTTTAGTGGCTATTAATTGGATTTCACTTCTCGACTAAAGATGATATTATTCGTTTTGTAACAATTTTATAGCCTTATATGCATTGAGCAAGGGGAAGAAATCAATAGTTGATTTACCCCTATATCTCGTAGTTATCTATTTTATGCTATAAGTGCTTTAGAACTAGATATACATAATTTGAGGGGGAGCAAATTAATTGTCCAATTCATTTATACCCTTTAATATGTCGTATACCTAGTTCATCATGGACCCATATTTTCTTCATTTTCTTATCTTTGTGATTGAGGTCATGATACTTTTATTTTGTGAAGGGTTTATGAGAGTATATGCAATTGCCTTCATTATATTATCTCTCTCTTTTATATGGGTTAAATAAGTCATCTTGTTAATATTAACTTTCATATCTTATCTTGATGACTATTGTGCTTTCATTGTTTTGGCTTTCCTTGAATGCTTAATTGATTTGGATTTTCTTATTGAGGACTTACCCAAAATTCATGTTTACCTATGGTAATACTTTGAGGGAGAGCATTCAAGTCGACTGAATGTCTCTTTCTCAAGTATTTTTCTCCTTTACCTTCATATTTATCTAAAGAGTATTCATATAGCATGATAAGGTAATTGAGTTCAAATGCATGAATTTGGAGAAGCAAATAGATTTGTAAATAATGAGATCATTTTATCAATTGTTCTATTTTACATTGATCATTCATTATTTGTTCCATTATTTAGTTGTGGACAATTTTGACTTTTAATGGCTTTTTGATCAATGTTTCAAGTTTATATTTCAACTGGTATTAAGTTTATATCTTCCAACTATCTCAATTGGTATTTTTTTTTAAGATCAATCACTTTGCAATTATCTAATCCTCATGGGCTTTTGATTAAAATCCTTTATTTCAATTGGTATATTGCTTCCTTCCAAAACTAGAGTTTTAATTCATATAATATTATGTTTTGGAGTTTCTTTCTTGGATTTCAAGTTGGTAAACTATTTATTGACTGTTTTCAATTTTATTTGTTTTACTAACTATATTGTGTTTTGACATGCTTCTTTTAAAATTTGATTGTCTACATTGGTAATGTAGCTTTATAAACTTGTCATTACATCCTTCTTCAATTGTTTTTCATTAGTATATCTTGATCATGATTGTCTATGACTTCCCCATGCTTTGATTTCTATGCTTGAGATTGATTTCATTTTTATCTCTTAGTACTTGGGAACCTATTTTTGATCATGTCAAAGGGGGAGAAGTAAGTTTAAGTATGTGCGTCAATATTTGTAATAACGGGTAGAAGTATTTTAAGTAACATGCTATTAGTGGTATATTCGTACATCTGCTTATACATTAGTGATACATGCATCTATTATGATCATACTAAACTTAACCGATTTTCCATAATAAAAAAGGGAGAGATTGTTAGCCCAATGATCTAACTATGTTATCGATTGTGGTTATTCGGTTATGTTTAACATTATGATATCACTAATATTTATGCTATCTCTATAGCATTGATACTTAAACTTTGCATTGTCCTAATGTGCTTTATCTTATCATACTTGCTACATGTATATTACTTTGTTCGTCTAACATGTATTTGCAGAAAAGTAATTAGCAAGATCAAATATAGACATGCAATAAAGAAATCATGGTGGGCCAAAGACGATGGTATTCCACAAATTTCTCTGAACCACTCGACGATATCTTCGGAGCCACGCACCCGGGGTTCCGCCGCTCGGTCAGCGGATGGGGGTCGAGGGGGCAGCACCCCCTGTTGGGGGTTCGGGGCGAAGCCCCCGAAAGGTATTCAGTTTTCACAAACTGCGTATCTTTGGACTGTTACTGCCAAGAGAAAAAGCCAACACCTATCAAAGGAAGAAACCAAGCCATGCCATCATCATTTCTAGACTCTGAAGAAGCCAGCACCTGCCTAAGTATATCTGGAGTCTATAATGATTCTTAGGAATTTTTGTGGACACAAAAATAAATGGCAAAATCGAAAGATAGGGTAGAAAATAACCCAGGACAATCTTCTGAATCTTGATGGATGATCCGGCGGATCTCCGCGGATCTGGCGGAAGATCCGAATAGACTCACAAAATACCTTCTGTGGTTGTTCGGATTATCCGACGGAAAATCGCAGAATTCCGGTGTATTTTCTGTCATGTTACCGTTTGCATTCCAACGGTCGAATTTTGTCAAAGATTGATTCCAACAGCTATATTTATAGCCGTTAGACTGTGCAGGCGGATAATCTGGCAGACTTTCGCAGAAATTCGGCGGATTATCCGTCAGCCTGATGAAAGTTGCATTAATTGCTCTTTCCAAT
>JANAVB010034395.1:0-65572 GCA_029216955.1 Iris pallida | reverse complement strand
TTTAAGTTTACGGTTGGTTGGTTGAGTGAAATGATATGATTTTCTTATGTAAAGTTCTAACCTTGCAGGCTAGGCGAAATGGGACATAGATGAGCACGATCACTATATTATGTTAAGATTATGTCTAACCGTATCTGCCGCAGAACACGATAGTGGACAAGTTCAGGATATGTTCAGCTCGAGGCGGGGCTCGGCTGGACGTGCCGAGGCATGGAGTCCTTAGCGTTCAAGAGGAGCTACCATATTGGCATTCGGACTTACGACATGGAGATGTTCAGCCGAAGACTACTTGTTGGCTATAAAGAGGCATAATGTATGGAATAATGCACTCCTTGTGAGCTAGAGAGATCATGAGCGTTGTAGCCAATTGGCATGTTAAGTTGGGCTATTTAAGCAATTGTAACCTTCAGTTCATTATCAATAAAAGGGATTCTTGTTGTATACTACATTTTCCTTCCGCTGCTTATGTTATCATTTGAGCTAACACTATTGTGAATCTGTTATCTTGCCTTGCAGAGCACAACTCCAGGCTCGTGCGACATCACGTCCCGCGAGGACGATGACTTTGGTGAAAACTTGATAATGATGAAGACGGTAACTCGTCGACAATCGTAAATACGATGTATGATCGGGAAAAATTTAACAGTATCATTAATATTAAATCTACATTGGCTTTTCTGTTAATTTAAAATTTACAATATAATTAAAACTAATATTACGAAAATGCTATTTGCTCCCAAAAAATTTGGGTGATACCATTCTCCATTATGTGGCATAGACATGGTTGCTACATGACAGCTGACATGGCAAATTTAACAATAAATTAATATTAAAATTAACATTAATAGTAATAACATAATTTAATATTAAATTAACATTATTAATATTAACATTAACATTAATATTAACATTATATTAATATTAACATACATTAGCATTAACATTAACATTAAATTAATATTGACATTAACATTAAAAAAATTTGGGTAATTAATTTTTGGGGTTAAAATTGCCATGTCAGCGTTATGTCATGCCATGTCAGATGCACATAATGGGAGATGACATCACCCAAATATGTTGGGAGCCCAACGACTAATTGCTAATATTAATACAGTGGCATTACCATTATTCCCAATACATTCGTGCCTTGTTCGGTCACAGTGTCATACCCCTCCACGAGCGGGTTACACCCCCTAACGAGGGATTAAATAGCCTTTCCAAAGAAGAGAACCATCTGACTAGAGAGAGAAAAAAGGAGAGAAGAAGAGAACAATCGCAATGGAGAGGAACAAGAGCAAGATCAACTGCACGGATGGGCCGTCATCCCTACCGAGATTCTTTCGATGATACTGGTACTGTAGGGATGCCGTGTGGACGAGGTAATGCAATGTGGCCCCAATTTGCCGTTCGTGGGGAAGGTGCTCAACGGTCCCTTAGACTATGGTCTAACGTCGAGTGTATAGTGGTGCGGAGGACCCAGCAAACCGCTGAGATTAGTTTGACCGTAATGAAGCTCGTGGCTCGCAGTGGGGGATATCTAGGGTCCTTCTCCGCGTACAAGCTCGACGAAGTAGCCTTCTGTTTTGCATGTTTAGGCAAGTGCAAAATTTTATTTGGTCTATTCTAATACTTTATTTTTTCTATTACAAAATTTTACGTATACTTTTATTAACTTTCTATTGATGTTTTCCCATTTTTATAATACAGTAGAAATTTCTAAGGTGCTGCGCATTCCGAAGTGCTCCGTGGTGATGAAACTTTCGTGAGACACTTGGAGTTTCTCCCTGTGCTGGAAGAACTCAACATAGCTACTGCCTATATCACGTCGACTGGAATATTTTCGTCGGAAAATATTGCCACCGTCTGGTCAAGCTGAGTAGTAGGAACATGCCCCCTTCAGATTTCATGCTCAGGAACATGTTCGTGCTGGACACGAAAAACGAGACGAAGGAAAAAGGCCGTGGCTGATTCGATGCCGCGTCTCAAGCACCTACATAGGGATTCGACATGTTCAATGGAGACACACTGCGATCTATCATATGCAATGCAAGCTCTTCGCGTGCTCGCATACGTGGGTGGTTCAACGTGCACTTCGACGACGAACTCTAGAAAATTTGTTATTCAATACAGACGTTTAAAAACCCTTTGATGATGTAATCCCAGTCCCAGGGGAACCTGGATACGAGATGTATAATGATTTAGATATCATCAATCATTCCTGGGGTAAATGGTGAAAACATTAGCATGCATGCATGCATGCATTTCTTTATATTTTTCACTAGTCTACATATAAGATATTTTTTATGAGTTCGATTCTCCATTTTGACAAAATTTTACTTTTGTCAATAATTTTTTACATGATTAATTTTTTTATAAATAAAATGGACTGTGATATAATGACGCCTAAGACGGCTCACTTCTGAGATTTCGACATTTCTAACACATATTTTACCATTAATACAACATCTTAGTGTAATCATATCCAAGAGATTTCTCCATTTTCCAACACAGATTTTACCTTATTCAAAATGAATTCTGGCGGTGCAAATTCTATTCATATTAGTGGTATCAGTGCCATTCACCATAATTAATGGTGATCGATACGAAAACAATGGTTTCTTTTCACAACCCTTTAAAATCTATTTATACAGCCAAACAGCCAAACTAATTCATCTTCACCAGCCTTCAAAACCAATTTATATAGATTCAAAACAAAACTAAACAGCCAAACTATTTAAAATTCACAACCCTACAGAACAGTCCTAAATGTACCATTCTCCGTCTTATATGTACCATTCTTCGTCCTACATGTATCATTCTCCGTCCTACCTCCGTCCTAAATGTACCATTCTCTGTCCTAAATATACCATTCTCCGTCCTATATGTACCATTCTCCGTCCTACATGTATCATTCTCTGTCCTATATTTACCATTCTCCGTCCTAAATGTACCATTCGCCGTCCTAAATGTACCATTCTTCGTCCTAAATGTACCATTTTCCGTGTTAGAGGAACAGAGAATGGCCATTAACAGTCCCAAAAATGTTCCATACTAAGTTAAAAGCATATAATAGCACCCAAAAAATGTTAACAATAGAAAAAATTCTACAGAACCCAAACACCAGACTCGAACCTAGGCCTTCCATGTAAAAGTCAAACAGCACAACCAACTAAGCTTGGAATAAGACATCAATAATGCTAAGTCTACTACCAAATGCTTACAACACTCTTACAACCTTCACCCATTGCTGACATGTGGGCCATGGCCCACATGTCAGCAATGGGTGAAGGTTGTAAGCATTTGGTTGTAACTGCAGCATTATATCCCCAACTTCCAATAAGGAATAAGAAATTGAATATCCCCAACTTCCAATAAGGAATAAGAAGAGTCGGTTAGGAACGTGTGTATATATACATAGGGGTCCCCATTCATCTGAGTAGGTTGCACATTTAACATGGCTCCAAAAAGATCATCTGGTTGGGAACCATTGCCAGAGTCTTCTTCCAATCGTCGTCGAGCCTCTCCGCATGGAGCACCCTCTGTGCCGCCTCTGGCCCATGACTGGCTGACAGCGGCTGCGGACTTTCTGACCTCCTGCGGGTTGTCACTGGAGGTCATCGCTCGACCTCTTCATCCGGCGCCCAATTTTGACCCGTTGCCAATCACTCCGGAGGAACGGGATTCTCTGGAGAAGAGGGAAGCGTTTTGCCGCCTGTGCCATAGGACGAGTGTGCGCACCCTGCAGGATTTTGCGGAGATCCTCCGCGAGGCCAGTGAGGGGTAGACCTCTTTTTTTTTGTTTTTTACAGTTTTTTTTGTCCTCCTCTTGTATACTTCGCCGGAGAATGTTCCAGCGACGAAGCTGGGATTTAATGAAATATAATATTTTGTTAACTCAATTTGGTTTCGGCTACAATCAAAGTTTTACAACCTTCTTACAACTTACACTCATTTGCTAACTATAGCATTGCTCTTTATATATTTTTCAATTAAAAAATCTTGTTACGTCAAATCCATATATCAGCGACGATATCCCTATCAATGACTTGTTACGTCATAGAATTGATTATGCTGCCAGCGTCAAACTTGCCGTCAAATCCATCTTAAATATGATTATAAAGTAAAATAGAGGACAACTTTGAGTGTTTCAATTTTACTCTTTTCAAGTACATAGTCTTCTTATTTTCAAAAATTTAATCAAATATTCGAAAAATGGAAATATTGAGATTAAACTTCATATTCTTAAATATGTTGTCAAATTTTTTTAAATAAACATGTTTCCACCACGTTTTTTCTGCCAAATTTTTCAATAATTTATACGGAACACGTGGATATATACTAGTAATAATAGTAATAAATTTAATTTTGGAAAGTAGTTTTTAAAATTAGGGTCTCAAAATTCCAAAGGTTTATGTAGTGATTTCACATGGATATATACTAGTAATAATAGTAATAAATTTAATTTTGGAAAGTAGTTTTTTAAATTTAATAGTAATAAATTCGACCGTCTTATACTAGTAATAATAGTAATAAATTTAATTTAAGACTCAAACTATTCTAATTTTTCCACTTCCCAAGGTCATATAAGACGGTCGAATTTTCCCTCTTCTTCTCTCAAACCCTCTTCCTTCTCCCAAACCCTCTTCTAATCAAAATGCCGCCGAAGAAACAACGACCGTCGCCGAAGGGGAAGAATCCACAAAGGGATGCGATACAGGCCCGAAGGGCAGAACTTGCAAGGGCGACGAAAACCAAGATTATGGTCGCTAGGGCAGAGGCCGAAAGGGCAGCGGCGACGATGAAAGCGGAGGCGGCAACCAAGCCATGTGCAAAAAAGGCTAAAAAACTCATTGTTCGATAAAGATCGGAAAATCTATCTTCGATACAGAGTCGTCGGAAGAATCAACTTATGAAGATCGAAGGCGTACTCAAGCGAAGGCTAAGGTGACAACGGATACAGAGTCATCAGCGTACTCTGAGGATTTTGAATCCTCATCAGAAGAGAAAAATAAAGAGGAAGAGCAATCATCAAATAAGTCCCAGGCTGTAGAGGAGGTAAAAAAAATTTAAAGACTCTAAATATAAGAAGATTTACATTAAATATTTCAAGAAAAAGGCTATTATGCCTGAAAGATCAACTACGATGGATGATGTCGAAGACGAAGCTTTCCTGGATATATTAAAATTCTATCAATTGGAGAAACTGAACAAATCCTGTCTTGAGAAAATCTTCCAAACAATAGTAAGAGAATTTTACTCAAATCTTTCGGCTGAAATTAAAGAAAAAGAAGAGGATCAACAACTGGTGTTTCTGAGAGGGAAACTGATTAGGATAAATGCTGCTGTCATCAACGAATTTTATGGATTTGATCCAGTTTCTGAGTTTGATATGAAAGATATTGATAATGTTTCCATGACGGATGCAATTCATGAGATTACAGGTGTTTCAATGGGTGCCAAGACCCCTCAAAATGTATACAAGGATCAATTAAAAACTTTGTATAAATTATTGCATACCTACGTATCTCAAACACTCAACCCTACTGGACATGAGTTTTCCATCCATCCCGAGAGAGTAAAATTTCTTTATTATATGGGGAAGAAAAAAAAGATGGATATAGGTTCCTACATGTTCAGTAGAATAATGCATCTCGTGGGAAAACTAACTGCAAGGACAGCTCTCCCTTTCGGAGGATTTGTATGCTCGATGGCTAATAAACATTCTGTCCCAAGCTTAGCAGGGGATGTTTATATTAAAAATAAAGTCTCCATGAGAAAACTAACCTTCACTCGAATGTTTGAAAAACGGGCAGCAGCTGCAAGCAAACCATCAACATCTGGAAAACCATCAACTTATGGAATCAAAAATACTAAGGACAGGGTTGATGATCTATACAATTTTGTTGCTGCAAACTTTGAAAATGTCTTCAAAGAGATGAAGACTATATCCGACAACCAGAAATTGATTCTGGATAAGATTAACCAGATAGAGGTTGAATTTGCTGACCAAGAATAAGATTTTTCTTCCCTCGTGAAGAAGGTAAATGGGGCTAGCCCAAACTCTTATGTAAAAATACACACTGTGCACATTGACACTTTAATGCTAGCCATCACTTTGATACTTCTATTTATGTTTCTGGATGTCATTTCTACATATACAGGGAGTCCATACTAACTATAATTTTTCTTAATCCGTCCCTCAAGGTATAGGTGAAGGATATTTTGAGAAAGAAGAAGAAGAAGGAAAAAAAAAGAAACAAGAAGAAGAAGATGGAGATGGCTATGAAGATTCATCTTTTGAGTTTTGAATCTTTTATTTCAATTTGGAAGTAATATTTGACTAGTAATATGGTTCTGAATATTTGTTGGTCATGGCGGTCAAACTAAATTTTGTGTTTGAAATATTGTAAGACTAAACTTTTCGCTTGTACTAAGTGCAAAGTTCGTAATTTGTTTTGAAACTGTAATATGGTCTTGAATTTAGAGTAGGTCTAATATTTATTTGGATTATTGTATTGTGAATTATGCAGGTTCTATGTTGAATTACTAACGTGGATTGGACAGATTACTGTAACGTGAATTATGCAGTTTATTGGACTTGGAATGAAGTATACTTAATTTGATTATGATTTTTTGGTTGAAGCATTTATTTGGTTGGCAGTTGGCCTTCATAGATGATATTGATATTTTGGTGTATTCCTTTGATTTGCAGATGCCCATCACAGATTTCATGAGTCCTGGGTGCATTCCTAGGGTTTACAGGTGGCCTCATTACGGATGCATTTCTGGATCACTAAAACTTTATTTGATTGTAATATGTTTTGCTTTCTATAAAAAATCATTACATCGATGCCATCAGTATGAATTCGATGCCAGTGCCTGTTCATCCCTTGTTATTGCTGAAGCAAAATTGTAATCCTGTCTTTTCATCCCTTGTTATTGCTGAAGCATAATTATAATCCTGCCTGTTCATCCTTTGTTATTGCCATCAATACATCGATGCCATCAGTATGAAGTCGATGCCAGTGTAATGCATAATATAATATAAGAAAAATTCTCTTTGATAGTAGGTTAATTATATTCAAACACTCGCAAGAAATTTTGTGCAGCCATACAGTGGAAGCCTGATAAAATGATATTCGGATTTTCTTAAAAATAATTTAATATTAAATGAATGTACTATGGTAAATGATATTAAAAATAATATAAATATTTGGTAAAAAAATATGAGATACTTGAACAATTACAGTCCTAAATGTACCATACTTTGTTAAAAGCACAGAGAGTGTCCATTCTCCGTTTTCAAAGAACGGAGAATGGCCATTCTCCGTTTTCAAAGAACGGAGAATGGCCATTCTCCATGTTAAAGGAACGGAGAATGGCCATTCTCCTTGAGAATGGCCATTCTTCGTGTTAAAAGCAAAGAGAACGGCCATTCTTCGTCCATTCGTTGTGTTAAAAGCAAATAGAATGGCCATTCTCCGTCCATTCGCCGTGTTAAAAGCAAAGAGAATGGCCATTCTCCGTGTTAAAAGCAATGAGAATGGCCATTCACCGTCCAAAAAATATTCTTTTCAAAAATATTATCATTAGAAAATTAAAAAATATTTCGTTAGATCAATATAGATTTTTTTTAAATATGTGAGCAGATGATCCGCCCGACCTCAGAAGCAGGTTTCCTCAGTTCACCACCACCACCATGACATGTAGCTTTATTAACAAAATATTAAATTATTAGATGAAAAATAAGATTTCTGACAATGGCATGGACCGTAAAATTAGAGCGGCGCCGCTGGTACTTCTTCTTGTTCGAGGAGGTTTCGACGACGTCCGACGCAAACCGGACCGATTCTTCTCGGCGTAGCTGGTATTCCTCGTTGTTCTAGGAGGGCTCGACGACGTTCGACGCGATCCGGACCGATTCTTATTTCCTTCTTCATCTCCATTTCTCTTTCCACCACAACCACCAACACCACCACCACGACGGCCTGTAACCAAAAAAAATATTATGAAATATTAAATTGGATGGACGAAAGAGAGAGTAAATATGAGTTAATTTAGGGTGTTCATTGAAAAAAATTAAAGTGAAGAATGACCTGCTAAAGCAAGTTACCAACAGGTCAAAAGTCTAAATCAGTATTAAATGATGTTTCTACACAATTATTCAATTCGTACCATTGGATCAACATCCAACGGTCCAAATTTCGGATGTATCGATACATCCTTTTTCGGGGGATGTATGGTAGAACGACCATATATATATATATATATATATATATATATATATATATATATATATATATATATATATATACACACACACACTAAGGTAAAAAATAAAAAATAAAAAAATATACACACTAAGGTATCTATATCACATATATCCTCATATATATAAATATATATATATATATATATATATATATATATATATATATATATATATATATATATATATATATATATATATATATATAAGATGAGGATATATATGTGATATAGATACCTTAGTATATGTGGTTTGGTTTGAGAGTTCATGTATGGTGTATATATATATATATATATATATATATATATATATATATATATATATATATATACACACCATACATGAACTCTCAAACCAAACCACATATACTAAGGTATCTATATCACATATATATCCTCATCTTATATATATATATATATATATATATATATATATATATATATATAAAATATATATATATATATATATATATATATATATATATATATATATATATATATATATATATATATATATATATATATATGAGGATATATGTGATATAGATACCTTAGTGTGTATATATATATATATATATATATATATATATATATATATATATATATATAAAATGATGTATGTATCTGATATGGGTATATGGTATTAGTTGAGATAGAGTATTGGTTATAATATGGTTAGTCGAGTTATAGTTGAGTGTATATATGTGATACGTATATCTATATGATACATATGTGTTATATAAGAGGGATAAAGGTCTAGGACTATAGGCTTTGGATATTTATATGTTATGGTATATGTGGTATCCTAGGTTACATTAGCCTATGGGTTAGAATGAGTTAGTATATCATAGAGTTGACCCAATAGTCCAAATTTGACCAGAGTTGATCAGAGTTGACCAAGAGTTGACTTTTGACTTAGAGAGGCATAGTATCATGTAGATTGTATTGTATACTTCAATTATTCAGTATTAAACACATTGTAACATGTATCTCATTAAATAGGACTCTGTTACTCCAGTTCCGACATCTATTCACATCAGTTGCTCAGGGTATCAGGCGAGTACATTCTCTGTTAGTTTTTATTCATGATAGTAACTATATTACCTAATTTAGACTACTTTATTTGATGCTGACATATTTTTATCATGGACTAGTACTCTATGGATCTTGTCATGCGATGTTATCCCCTCAGCGGATACATCGGATATTTTATGTTCATGTACTTTACCATGTACATCGTGTACTCCTTGTATTCGTATTATTCGTGTACAAATAGTGTGTACTCTCGTGTGCTCACATGTGCTTCTTGTGCAAAACTACCTATCGTGTACGTAACATAACTTGGTCGGATCCTTGTGTATTGATCGAGGCGGAGGAGTAGAAGTGGTCATGTGATTAAACCCACTTATTATACTCGTGTACATGTATTATACCCTCACGTATGATGGAGACCCCTTAGTATACTCGTGTACAAACCCAAACCAATCACATGATCATCTTGTGCTCTGAAACACTTATATTTATTATAGTTCATAGATTATTTATTATATTTCATGATCTCAGTTTACTTATCCATATCTTCTGTATTCCTAAATTTCTTTACAGCACATCATGTATTTTATTATACTGTTAGCTCTATATTTTCTATCATATTTTGGAACTGCTTTCAGAGATATGTGCTCGTTCCTGTCCTGACTGGATAACGTTAAATTTTTTACAAACAACTTGGAAGATTATAGCTAGCCTAGAGGAGACATCAGTAGAGCTTGGAGTAGATTGTTAGGTTATTCTCTAGTTGTTATTTTTAAGTTATTTCACGAGTTGTATTTATTTTATACTCTGTGGGTGTGGTGATGATAATACTTAAACTTCTTCAAATCTGATTTTATATTAAACATTGTGATCCATCTATCTATTCCATTTTGTGCTGATTATCTCTCCTAGATATTTAGTGATTGAGTTGAATTCTTCTGAGATTGTCCTCCATTGGAGAGTATATTATATTGTGTTTAGTTTGTGATTGCGATCTAGGATAACGTTCTACCGTCGATAATGCGGCGTAGGCTAGACGTACCCATGATCTCGTGCCCCTTCACCGGGTGTGGGTCGTGACACGTTTTTAGTGGTGGCCCATGCAGGTCGAGATTCGTATTGGTGGGATATCGTGGTAGCTCAACGACTTAGTTGTACTACTGTAAGCCTGCGATAGAATATAGGGAATAGGGTATTAGAATGAGAGGATACTCGATCACAGTTAGAATTTCTTGGGAGATTCCTGGGACGACCCTTGAGAATATTATTTAAACTTTAATTTGAAATCCCTTTCTCTTGTTTCTGTTCACCTTTGCTCTTGTTATTAAATTTGATTTTGATGGATCGTTGTTGATTTTGATTTTCATATCGAGATGAATTTTATGACCTGAGTTACGGTATTTTCTATTAATATATGTTGACGATGATCACAGGAAAGGTAAAACGTCTACTTGGTTATGGAACTTGGAGTTTATCGCAGCCATATTAGCCGGCATGACAAAAACATGGAGACCTGACTTCGGATGTATATATCTTGGTTATGAGATTTGGAATTACTCGCATCTATACTAGTCGGCGTAGCAAGAATTCCAGACGACATGATTATAGAGGTGCATACCCCAGTTATGGAATCTACCATTTATCGCAGCCTTGTTTACTGGCATGGCAAGGATTCTGAGTATCATGATTTTGGATAGATGCGTATGATTATCAGATTGTATTTTGAGAAGGTTCTTAACATATCACCTCTATCTTCTACTTCTATTATTATATAATTGTATTCCATCATCAATTAGCTTAGGAGAAGGGATAATTTCAGTTTTTTAGTCCAGTTCCTTGTTGAGCTTATTTCTTTTATAGTACTTTCATAGTGTAATAGTTTGATAACTTATAGAGTGTCTGTATCCTTGAGATGATAGTTAGCATTGGTATTAGAATAGTAACCTATTGTAGATATTCTCTGTTATTATAGTAATCACCAGTTTTCATAGTATGTAGGATGTTAGTCTGCCTTACAGCCTTTAATGATTTCTTATTTTTCCTCTATTTCTCGTATGGCAACCATGATCAAAGCCCGTCCCCTGAGCGCAGCTGCAATTCCAGACATGACTGAGAGCGTGCTTCCACTTCATGATGCTCAGGAGGTCGTGACCCCTCCGGCTGACCAGAGGGTAGTTGTACATCCTGCCATTGAGGAGGTGGTAGCAGCCTCACCAAAGAGAGCTGCAGTTTTGTCCAAAACTGAGAGTCTTCCTCTGCCTCCGGGAGTGGTACCCCATACCATACTCTCGGGGGGTTTGATTCCTGATGGAGCTCAGATACTTGGACTTTTCAGGGATGTGTTGGAGACACAGAGAGTTCAGGCCGAGATCCTAAGGGAGAAAAGCCAGAGGATTCAACATCTGTGGGACTTAGTGCATTCACGAGGTGAGCCTAGTTCCAAGAGAGTGAGGAACAGTATCGAGTTCTACCCAGAGCCTCAGGAGTACCCAGACCTTCAGCCTAGGTCATCCTTCCCAGTTCGGATTCCTGTCCAGCAGGGGCCAGTTAAGCAGGTGCCTACCTGTGCTTACTGTAGGAAGCTTGGGCATGTATGGGATGACTGTAGGAAGAGGAGAAAGTTGTGCCTGTTCTGTGGGTCAGCTGCACATGTGATGCGAGATTGTCGTACTACACCTGCCCTAGTCGAGATCCTGCCTTCAGGAGGGAGTTCTAGTCACCAGACCTAGTTGGAGGTGAGTATTTGACCTAGACCTTAGCATGACTTTTGAGTTGATTTGATGCACCCTACCATTGCTTGTGTGTTTTGATACCTTATGATTGTCCTATGATATATTATGACTAGTGTAGTTAGATGAGACATCAAATTGATACTGCATGTCATTGCCCTCACTACAAGAAAAAAACCCTTTTTACAACGTTGAAAAAACGTTGTAAAAGGTCTTTTATGATGTTCAATAGAAGGTCGTTATATCCAGGGTTGTAAAAGGGGGGATATCTTCCACAATGTTCATTTGAACATTGTAAAAATGTTGTAGATGTTCTTCTCATAACAGTTCATAAATATTGTTGAAATTTCTAAAATCTGACCAAAACTTTTCTACGACATTTTTTAAATATTGTAAACAATACTTTTAAAACAAATTACACATGTTGTAAATATAATTTTATCAACATTATACAACTGTGGTAAAATAATATCTACCACGTTCAGTAAACATTGTACATATATTTTATACAACATCGTACAAATATTGTAAAAAAGTTTATACAACTTTTACTAAATGTTGTATATTTTATTCAATCATGTTTGCCTAACATTGTAATAAATATTTGTATGTTGTAATTATAATATCAACAATAATTTAAAAGTATTGTAAATAAATTTTATAATATTTAGAAACGTTGTTAAAATATTATCTTACAACAATTTTGGCACGTTGTTGATAAAAAGAGTTTATACAACTTCTACAAAATGTTGTATATTTTATTCAATCATGTTTTCCAAACATTGTAATAAATATTTGTATGTTGTAATTATAATATCAACAATAATTTAAAAATATTGTAAATAAATTTTACAATGTTTAGAAATGTTGTTGAAATATTATTTTACAACAGTGTTGAAACGTTGTTGATTATTTTTCCATTTAAAAAAAAATACAATTTACAAATAAAAATATATTGAATCCAATTATAATACTAATACAAATACACAAATACAAATACATTATTCTAATTTTCGCTCATGTTGTCGTTGTTGTTGTTGTTATCGCTGCTGCTCTTACTACCGTTGTTAGTATTGCTACCGTTGTTGTTGCTACTGCTGCTCTTGTTAAATTTATTGTGTTGTCACTTTTTCAGAAAATTTTGAAATCACTTTTAATCCCCATCTATCAATCCCTCTTTGTTTTCTTGTTGAGTGCCTCATTGACACCAACTTCCAGCTAGTAGTAGTGCAACTGCCAAGATCGCCCTCCGGACCTATAGGCATAAGTTGCAGGAACTTTTCACTAATACACAAAATGTCGACAAAGTAAACTAACTCAAACAGTAAATGAATGGAGATATAAAGAGCAATAACATCTGGTACAAGTACAAAGTTTCCAATGCCTAATCTTGAGAGCATTATTCAGAGTTAATAATGCAAGAATAAGGGTTCAAGATCCATGAAGACACATTTGTAAGGTGTGTTTTGTGTGGCTGGCACACATGCATTAGGGGCCAATCAAAACAAGTAAAATAAGTTGTCGTATCAGCATCCTATCCGAAATTCTACTATCAAAAAACTTATCCTAGCTGACATGTTTTTCACGGTAAGTTAGTTAAAACCGCACCAACGCTGGTGGCTAGGAACATTATTGTTGATGAAGCAAAACTCTCATAATAAATCATCCTATCATTCCTCCTTTCACAGGGAGTTTTATTTTAGTGCCCTGAGATGTCACCCTTAATTGGGCCAGCTTTTGGATTGTGGGGTTCTTTCCCACATAGCGTCCTGAACTTTTCAACCTATAAATGACTACATTGTTGATAGGCACTCATAATTCTTACCAAGTGGCATAAGTGGTCATATAGATCCCATCTTAAAGGGTAGACAAACATATTTGACCTCTGGGTATCATAATTCAGGTATCGCGAAAAACTGAAGTCTATTGGGTGATAACTAATACCATAATGTTTGATAAGCAAAAGGTTACAATCCATTGGTTTATCATAGGAAGATATTACCAAGGAAGAATCAGTAGTGGTCATATAGATCCCATCTTTCTATTGAGAAGTAGACAATTGGACATATTAACAAGGGAGAATCAGTTAATGTATATCATGTGCATATGGCATAGTGCCATGGTTATCTGCTTACCTACCAATAAATACTAGTGGAAACAAACTACGAAATGGAATTGAATGTCATGATCTCAGTTCCACGAAATTGTGGTTGCAATTCTACATGGTATTTGAATTCCCGTGCAAGCCCTAAGATGAAAACAAACTATATTTGTTGTTCAAGAGGAAACAAGGACATAGATAAGTAGATAAGTACCAACAGGCTCCCATCGTCCAGCAGCATTGGCAATGGGTTAAACTCCGGATTAAGGACTACAAACCAGGATTTGTGATGCTAAAATGCAAGTTTTCTTACCCTGGTTTAACACAAGCCCACACATTAGGAATCAAAATTAACTGTTACCCATATCCACAGGCCCTAATCCCTCTCAAATTCTCTCTCAACCAAGGGTAACAGATGAAGTTCCAATTAAGATGTTGCAGTTTCATGAATTTGGTTCTTAACCGTATTCAAAAGAGAACAAAAAAAATTCCTCTACCTACACGTCGTCTCCTAAGACCAATCGTTTCCAAAATATATTTGTATGCTTTGTTATTTTTTATCAACCCTGATCCAAGTGTTCTTTCAACTACGATTCTATCCCCAAAAGCGTAATCAACATTCTTCAATGCAATAAGCACAACATAAACAAGTAATTATTTAATCCAGATATATTAAGAACAGAAAGAGGCAAACTTTCATACTTTTACAATAGGTCAGAATAAAAAAATTCCATGCACAATTTATAAAACTGAATTCGATTCGCCAAAGAAAAAAGTGGTCCATTAGTTCAAGGCTTTCCACTTCTAGATTTTCACCCCTTCAACTACTATTTGCATAAATTTATGTGTCAACTTTGTTATATTAACAAAATGCAGCAGTTGTATGCACAACAAACCAAAAATATACAAAAAAGAAAGTAAAAGAAAATCTGATTCTCAAGTGGTATTGTTCGCAGACAAAAAAGTTTCTCTAAAATTAGTAAATGACAATGATCCTTAAAATGATGCTTTAGGGTGTGTTCAGTTGCAAGCAAGTGAAGTGAAAGTTGTAAAAGGCCCACTTTTTTGTTGCACTTTTGTTGATTGGTTACAAGCAAGAAATTCGCTTTTGGATGTGACATAAAGTAACTCATCCCCTCAAAAACTAGGATCTCACATCCTCTTTTGCAAGCTTGATGTGGGATAAAAGTGGGAATAATTATTATTTTTAGATATTACTTTTCAATGATTGACATGTCCACAATCTTACACTTTAAGAGATTCCAGTTTCACTCTACCTACTGGTAAAGTGACGAAATTAACACTTTCAAGGAGATAATTATTGAAACCAAACAAATCAATTTCAGAAGAAAAAAAACTGGACTTTATGAAGTCACTTTTTGCACTTCATCCCACTTGCTTGCAACCAAACACGCCCTTATAACATGTCCACTTCACCTACTATGTTTCTCGTTTATAGAAGGAAAAAATTGTATTTTTTTGACATTGTATATGCAAAAAGAACAAAGAAAAGCAATGAATCAGGGTATTGGTATTTAAGACCACAAACTAGCGAATAGATATCCTTGATATGCAAGAAACTAGGAGAATATTAACTTCGAGAGGTAGTAAAAAAAACTATAGTGCCAATATGTTAGTCGAGTAGGAAGAATAAAAACATCAAAAGAAACATCAAAATATTCAAAATGGGATTAATGTATAACATTTACATGTAATAGAAAGAATAAAGTAACATGAAATAATAAAATATATGGTGAAAGAAGATATGGAAAACAAACCCATTGACTTGGTTGCAGTAATTAGATATTTGATTTGTTATGAGATAGGTATCCAAGCGTGATGGCTCAGGTAGAGGCTTGAAAATAGGATTTGTTGGATCTTCCTCAGGCAATGGTTCTTCCCCAGCAGCTTTTCTTGCCATGTTCTCAGCCCTACAATAAGAATAACTCAATTATATACCAGCAAATGCTACAAGAAAGCAAAAAAGAAATCAAAGAAACAAAAGGACAGCTAGACCAGTCTGAATCCAATTTTGACCAAAGTATTAAGTATGAAAATTACTTCATACACAAATCTTAAGTATATCAATATTATCCACCCTCAAATGAGAATTTATGGACTCAACAATATCCCACTTTTGAGTTGGGTACTGAAGGCCTATGCAAATCTCTAGAATAGTAATGGCATAAAATTACCCTTCGATGTGACAACTTTAATGTCATGATAGGGCTATTGTCGAGTTAATTCTAAGCAGAAGCGGTAGCTCACATCAGCGTCTCATTGAAGCTTTCTCCCATAATATGATTGGCTATAGAGCAAGAGGAAGTTGTCAACCCTCTATATTAATGCCAATTCCTAGACAGAAGTACTCTACGAGCAAGATAAGGCATTGCAATAAAACCTAAAAGGCCAGTAGGCAGGTAGGTAGCCCTACTTTTTCTAGTTGTACATTTTAAGCTTAGGCAAGCAAGAAGAACCCTCCAAACTGCCCCTACCTAGAAAGTATAAACAAGAAGCAGGCTTATACAATTTACCCGAAAAGCACGGACACTACAAATATCTTGGCCGTGCCGTGTCGGACGTGTATCAGGCACACAAAAGACACACAATGTACACTCCAAAATACACTAGGACATACCAAAATAGATGTCATTGTCCTATCTGTCTGCAACAGCAATTTAGAATTGCACTAATATATGACACAAGACGAAGAGCAAAAAGGAATGACATTTCAAAAAACTATAGTGAAAAAGAAATGCCACAACAACAGAGGAAAGAAAACAACATTCCAACAAAATGATCAAAACAGTACATCACATAAACATTTAAGTTTGAGGGGAAAGAAAAGATGGCGCACGGAAACGTCAAAACAACAGAGATCTCAGGAGAAAGAGAATTATTGCAGTACAACAGCAGGACAACCCTCCCACAGAGATAGCACAAAAGATAAGACAATAGAATTCTATCAACAAAACTTAGATACAATAACTAAAATTAAAACTAGAAACCAATTCTTTACTAGGCGTAGAGAATAGAGAGCTTGTCCACTAAATAATAATTGCACAGTTACCTTCGTTTTTGTAGCCAGGCTTGCTGTTGTGATTGTTGTCTTGAAAGGTTTCGATAATAATATTGGAACTGGAAACAAGAATGTTAACAGAGTGAGATCGAGATCAATGTCAAAAATGTCAAAAGAACATATTTGAAAAACAATCTTATTCTGTTCAGAAGACAGATCTTCCATGCATTCAATTAGGAACTCCACATTCCTCTCCATAAACGGAGTAGTTGATAATTTTAGGCGATCATAATCACACTGCAAGGAAACATAAACAATATAAGATAAAGAAAAAGCAAATATTATCAGTTAAAATTGACATGACAAATTTGGTGGAAGTTGACTGAAAATACAACACCTGTGCAACAGGGGACTCTGGCTCCAGTTCTTTCATGAATGCACTGATTAGTGCAGAATTAGAAACTTTTATCTGTATATTTGGAGAGCATGGAAGAGCATGAACAAGAATGAATAGCTACAAGATATGATCTGGTAGTTATCATAAATTAATCAATACACAGTTGCATCTCCTACTTTCAAACTTTAAAGTGCAATTTACAAGTAAATTAACTCAAGTTGCACTTTGAGGAGACAGTAAAGAACTTACAGGGATTTCTTCAAAAATATCAACCCAAGATAGTTTCTTTTCCCTAAACCTAAACAAAAGCCAGAAGCATGAGAACATTATAGGCACTGATCCTACATAACAGATAGGTAGAAGATAAGCTCATACTTCTCTCTAGTAAAATTGTTTTTGCGGTAAAGATCCATAATGGTATCAGAGAGCTTCAATGCCTTGAGAGCCAAAACATATTGATTGGACCTTGCAGGGTCATATATAATGCAGACACATCGTCGAATATTTTCCAACAATGAGAAAGGAATTAGGAATTAGGATAGGAATCAGTATTGTGTCTGTATCCTTGTCTGTGCTTGTGCAACATAAGAACTACTTCTGTACCTACTTGAAAATGTTTGTATCCCGTATCCGCATTGTATTTGTATGTGTGTCTGTATTTGTGCGATATAGTTCAGTAGCATCCAGCAAACGACTTTGAGAATGAATGGAGCTATTATCCTTTTTCATCATATGACTTGACTTGGGTGCTGAAAAGTTCATGGATTTTAAGATAACCAACTTGGTTAAATGTGTATGTCGTGGGAGGGGCCATCAGGTTATATATCAAAGATAGAAAAAGAAATTATATAAATCCCTAGATAAATAAATGGGCTTGTTGTTGGGTTTTGGCCTCTTTTGTTTAGAACTTTAGTCCCACATCGGCTAGGCCAAAACAAATGTATCTCTATATATTAGCTTTCCTATTTTAGAGATGCACATGTGGTGTGGAGGTGCACATAGGTGTGCCATGTGGGGTTATTTTTCTAATGGGAAAAAGGCTAAATCAACAAAAGAAAGAATTCATGCTTTTTGCTCTTGGAAAATTTACTTCCATGGGAGATAAGCCCCGTAGGAGCTTAGCGACTCGGACTCGGACTCGGACTCGGGCTCATGGGCTCATGAGGCGTAATATGGTATTTTGTTAGCACACTTTGCACTTAGCACGTCGCCAGGTTGTGCAAAGGTTGTACTGGCTGCGCTGGTTGCGCAGTGGCGCAGTGCGCGCAGTTGGCGTAGGTTGGCGCAAGTGGCTCAGTGCACGGAGTACAAGGAGCACAGGGTGCGCACAGTTGGAACAACTTGCATCAGAACGTTTGTTTGCATGTTCTGGGCGGTTGCTACATGTTCGGGGTGGTTTTTACCATGTTCCAAACTTTGTGGCAACCGAACAGTTGCTGCAGGACCTATATAAGGCATCCTCTCTCTCTCAAGGCAAGATATATATACAAGTAAGAGAAGCCACTACAGAAAGTTTACGAAGTGTTTTTTAGCAAAAGTAAACAGAGAATTTGGCAGTGTTCTTTAACACAGTTCTGATCGGAATTTGCTTGCGAATTCCAGCAGCCTTCGAGAGAGAGAGGAAAGGCGCTGCACCAGCGTTTCTTTTGCACGGAAGTTCGTGTCCATCCGAGAAGTCAGAAGAGCAGGAGTGTTCCAAGTTCTCCGACGAACTTGTTGGTTCCTGGAAGCTGTTCGTGTAGGGCAAATAAAGCTTTGAGCAACGGTGATTATTCACTCCAGCAGGAGTTCTTCCATCTTTCGCCAGTCATCTTCTTCATTGCTGCCAGTAATTCTGATTGTATCTTCTTTTTAGAAGTCCTACGATCGATTGCTGTTGATTACGAAATCTTTTTAGATTTTCGTAATTCAGTATCACCTTCTTTGAAGTGTTGATTTAAAATATTGTCTTCACAATCGTTTCATATTCCCAAGTTTTCCATCGAAAAATTGTGCCCCGGCAATAACAATCTCAAAGCTTTATTGCTACGATGGAAAACTTTAATGCTTCCCTCCTCAATACTGATTTTTGTAAGTTAGAAAAGTTTGATGGAGAGCATTATCAAGTCTGGAAGAGGAAGGTTTATCTCACTCTTCAACTCAGAGACGTTGATCACGTGCTTCTTGAAGAGGAACCTACTGTTCCAGATACTGGATCTGCTGCCGCAATCACTACGGCTACTAAACTTCAGGCCAAGTGGAGAAGGGAGAATAGCATTTGCAGTTTGCTTATCCTGAATGCTATGGAGGATTCCCTAGCAGAATCCTACAGTAAGAAACCAATTGCCAGAGACATATGGGAATCTCTGGAGAAACTGTACGAAGAAGACAAAAACAGGTGCAAGATATTTGTGGTTGAAAAATATCACAAATGGCTCTTTGAGGACGAGAAGTCCATGCTGCCGCAGGTAAAAGAATTTCTGAAGCTGCGACAGAAATTGGAAGACGAGGCGATGCCCCTCCCCGACAAGTTTGTTGTTGGAGGGATTGTCTCAAAGCTCCCCGCTGGGTGGAGTAAGTTCTATGCAAACATGCATAGAAAGAAGCTTGAGATCAGCCTTGAAGATCTCTTGCAGGAAATCTATGTTGAGGACCAGATGCGGGCTCAACTGAAGGTGGACGCACTGTCTAAGCAATTGGCTAACGCCAATCTGGTTCATACCAAGGAACCAAAAGAAAAGCAGGCGGCTTCCCACAGCAAGAAGAAGGACCCTAAAAATCTAAACGTGAAGGGAACTTCCTTCAAGCGAAAGAAGGCAAAGTCTCAGATGTCTTGTTTCAAGTGTGGCAAGAAGGGCCACTTCAAGAATGAATGCAAAGCAAAGACCAAGCAATCAGAGCAAGGAGAGCCTAGTAAGGTATCTATGATCACTGACGTTGTTGCTATGATTGCGCAGGTTGATGCGGTTAGGACTGACTCTGACTGGTGGGTAGACACTGGAGCCTCCTGCCATGTCTGCTCCAGTAAGGAGTGGTTCACCACCTACACACTAGCTACTTCTGAAGTAGTTATGATGGCGAACCAGGCACAAGCTGAAGTGCTCAGGATCGGGACGGTGGTGTTGAAGCTGACTTCGGGGAAGTCTCTGACGCTTCAAAGCGTGAAGCACGTACCTGCTATCGCCAAGAACCTGATCTCAGGAGGCCTACTCTGCAACGCAGGCCTCAGGATGGACATCAATGCTGGCCAGATGGTGATGTCTATTAAGGGAACATATTTCGGAAAAGCTTTTTATATCGAAGGAATGTTCAAAATTCAGCTTGTAAATCAGTCCAATGTAATTAATTTTGATTAATGAAATCACTCCTTCTGCTTATACTCTTGAGTTGTGGCATAATAGGCTAGGACATGTTCATTGTAAACGAATAAACAGAATGTCTAGTCTATGACTTATCTCCAAGTGTGGTGGTAAGGTAGAGAAATGTGAAGTTTGTGCTCAAACAAAGATCATAAGGAACCCTTTCCTCGGGTTAATCGAAGTACAGATCTTCTGGAGTTGGTACACTCCGATATCTGTGATTTCAAACAGTTCTTTACAAAGGCCGGGATGAAGTATTTCATAACCTTCATCGATGACTTCTAAAAGTATGCGTTCGTCTACTTGCTGAAGGCTAAAGACGAAGCATTCGAGAAATTCAAGGAGTTCAGAGCTGAAGCTGAGCGACAGACTGGACAACAATTCAAAAGGATAAGAAGTGATCGAGGTGGGGAGTACAGGTCTCATGAATTCGCATCGTTCTGCATAGAACATGGAATTGTCAATGAGACTACAGCTCTGTACTTTTCTCAATCAAACGGAGTAGCAGAGAGGAAGAACAGAACGTTAACAGAAATGATTAACTCAATGTTGTTGACTGCTGGCCTTCCTAAGTGCTACTGGGGAGAAGCTGCATTGACGGCCACTTTTATTCTAAATATAGTGTCTCATGCAACTTCAGGCATTACTCCTCATGAACTATGGTTCAAGGTCAGACCTAACTTGAATGTCATTCGAGTGTGGGGGTGTCTGGCGTATGTCAAGCTTCCAGATCTGAAGATTCAGAAGCTTGGGACAAGGACTACTAAGACGATCTTCTTGGGGTATGCCGAGAAGAGTGATGCTCGGAGATTTTTTGATATTGAGTCAAATCATATCATTGAATCTCACGATGCAGAATATTTTAAAGACAAGTTTGCAAGGCACAAGAATATTGTTCTTGCAGATGTTCCGAAGAAAAATAAGGGTGCACAGGAAACTGAAGTCTTCAATGAAGATGTGGTCTAAGAAGATGTTGTTGTTGAAACAATGATTGAACCAGAACAAGCTGAGCCGTCAGCTAAGCGTATGAGGAGGCCGAAGGATTTCGGAAGTGACTTTGTCACCTATCATGTGGAAGCTGATCCGCTTACCTATGATGAGGCGATGAAGACCAGAGATGCGGTTTTCTGAAAGAAGGCGATTGACAATGAAATTGATTCTATCACCTCAAATAACACTTGGGTGTTGGTTGATCTTCCTGAAGGAGCGAAACCCGTCGGATGCAAATGGATCTTCAAGAAGAAGATGAAAGCAGACGGAACTATTGACAAGTTCAAGGCTAGGTTGGTAGCCAAGGGGTTTTCTCAGAAGCAGGGGATTGACTATTTTGACATGTATGCTCCAGTAGCTCGGATGACCACCATCAGAATGTTGATTGCTCTTGCAGCAATACATAAGATGGTGATACATCAGATGGATGTAAAAACGGCTTTCCTAAATGGCGAGCTGACCGAAGTGATTTACATGCAACAGCCAAAGGGATTTGTCATCAGGGGTCTTGAAGACAAAGTCTGCAAGTTGGTGAAATCTTTGTACGGTCTTAAACAGGCTCCCAAGATATGGCATGTGAAATTTGACAAAGTTATAAGGTCAAATGGCTACATGGTCAGCGATACGGACAAGTGTGTTTATACGAAGTTCGCTGATGGAAGAGGTATGATCGTTTGTCTGTACGTGGATGACATGCTTATCCTAGGTACGGAAATTAGCTGTGTCACGGAGACAAAGAAATTTATCTCAAGCAAGTTCAGTATGAAGGACTTGGGGGAAGCTGATGTGATCTTAGGGATCAAGATCATCCGGACAGGCACTGGACTAGCGCTGTCACAGTCTCATTATTTTGAGAAAATGATCACTCATTATGGGTATCAGGATCTTCAAGGGATTGATATGCCGTACATGTGTGATTTGAAGCTGAAGCCTAATTCAGGGGAAAGCGTCAGGCAGCTGGAGTATGCAAGCATAATCGGAAGTTTGATGTATGCTAGTACTGCCACAAGGCCTGACATAGCTTTCGCCGTGGGAATGCTGAGTCGTTTCACGAGCAACCCAGATGCTGAACACTGGAAAGCTGTGTAACGGGTTATGAGATATCTCAAAAAGACTCAGATATATGCACTGTACTACAGCAGAAATACGCCGGTAGTGGAAGGCTTCAGTGATTCCAGCTGGTGCTCAGAGGTGGAGAGCGAGAGGTCCACAGGTGGATTCATTTTCACAATGGGTGGAGCTGCTATATCGTGGAAGTCGAAGAAGCAGACTATGCTCTCGCGGTCATCCATGGAATCTGAGTTCTTTGCACCTGATTGTAGGAGCGTAAAAAGTGCTTTATTTTGACTAAATCAAAGGAATTGAAGACTTTACGCAAGCAACTATTTATGAGCTATTTACGCCAAGGCCATTTGTACTAGATTTTACGCTAGCTATTTTACACCAGGGCTAATCGTTGAGTTTTACACTCAGGGACAGACTGTCAGGCCACATTTAATGCAGAAGATTTGATTTGATAGAATGATTATGCTGACAGCATGCTACACAGAAGTCAAGAAGATCAGATTATCACCAAAACCCGATGCTTGTCGTATGGTGTGCAGAGAAGGCTATTTTACGCTCAATAAAATCACTTTTTTTTATGTACGATAGTTATGTGAGCTTTTACGCTCAAGGCTGTTGTGAGTGTAAAGTCTATTTGGGCTAAGTTTTACGCTCAAGGCTATTTTAGCCACTTTACGCTGGGAAGTTTTATTTGAGTTGTTTTTACGCCAGTTTGCCACTTTACGCTCGGAGCATATTTTGGGTCATTTTTATGCCCAATCCTTCCTGACTACTTTGAAACGTAGTTTATCCACGTGGCTTTCAAGCCACATTTATTGATGAACGTGTGTACGTGCTCCCTATTTTTGTTGAAATAATGGGATACGTGTCAACATACGTAGAAGGTGACTTCCATCGTGGGTGACAGTTTCCAACGTAAAAATCTAATTTTGTTGCTTTTTACGCACAATGGGTCAAGTCTATAAATAGACTTATTTTTCATATCAAAACACACGGAGAGAGACAGGAGAATACAAAAAAAAAGATCAGAGTCCAGAGACTTTGATTTTCCAGAGAGCATTCTTCTTCAACTTTTCTTCCAGAACAGAGTGAAGTAAAGCAGGAAAGCATTCGACCTTGCCATCAGTGTCCAAGTGTGTCGATACCTTTCTGGTGACTTAGTTCTTCCGGCTGTTCATCTTCTAGCAGTATTCTTCATCATCATTGTATGGTCCAAGGAACAAAGTGATCGCCTTCAGATCAGACTTCCATAGCAATACTTTCCAGAACAATTTGTACTTTTTGTACTCTTTCTCGTTTTATTTTCAAAGCCAATTTCAGGCATTTTATTAAGTGAAACAAAATGGCGACTCTGCTGGGGACGACCTTCTCCTCTGACGAGGAGGCAATTGCTCAATACGATGATGTGTCGATCGGATCGACAAAGAAGACTCTGGTTGTACACTTCAACCAGACTGCCTACGAAGAAATGCTCCGAACTGGGGGTGGTACTCGCTGCTCCAATGTTCCGAAATCGAGGAAAGCACAAAAAGTTTGGATTCCCAAATCCAAAGCATCCTCAGATCTCCCTCCTGTCTCTGAAGGCAAAGGAATCCTTCCTACTCCTGTTGTGGAGGCTCCCATCTGTGATGAGGCAGTCTCTACTTCGGTGATACGTCATAGGAGTAAAAATCAGTCTCCCGTTTGTAACATGGTAGTCCCTCCAGTTTTACGCTCTGAGTGTAAAAATCAGGTTTTACGCTCTGGGTGTAAAAATCAAGTTTTACGCCCCGTGCGTAAAAATAAATCTCCCGTCTGTGACGTGGTAGACTCCAAAGCTGTACGCCCCGCACGTAAGAACAAGTCTCCCGTCTGTGACGCGGTAGACACACAAAATTTACGCTCCATGCGTAAAAGAAAATCTCCCGTCTATGACGTGGCAGATACTCATGTTTTGCGCTCTATGCGTAAAGGTAAATCTCCTGTCTGTGATAGTGTAGATAAAATTCACAATAATGCTGCTGCATCGAAAGTGAATTTACCTGCACGCATGAAGCATAAAAACATAGTTGGTAAAACTTCTATTTTCAACCAACAACCATCTTATACTACTGTACGCAAAGTACCAAACCTTCAAATTACGCGCAATGCTGATGGAGTTCTTTGTGCTAAAAAATCTCAGGATTTACGCACGCAACTTCAAGCGCATAAAAATGTACAGTTTGGTTCTGCTAATACAGCCAGTAATCTTCTTTATACACAAGGGACTAAACGTTTCTCTACCCCAAACGTAATAAAGAAGACTACTCCATCTACTCTCTCTACTCCTTCTGATTTACGCGAGTTGCTAATGCAAAAGCGTAAGAATAGACAATCACCTGTGATACTCCCCCAAGAGAAGACAATCTCCTGTGACACTCCTCCAAGAGAATTATCACTGTGAGTGTCACCAGATTGTAATCAAATGTTATTGTTCGGCTTCCAAACGGTTAGTTTTTGACCGGTTAAGTTTCAATACGCCTCAACAACAAGTTGATGACCAAGAACATGAGTTGTCATATACGTCAGTCAACATGGCATCTCATACCAACCGAGGACGACGTCCAAGACGCAACACGTCCCAAACTCCAGGTCAACAACAATTCAACAGACTTCTTGATTCCTTTGAAGGAGTATATCAGAATACTCGATCAAGAAGACCGAGACAGTTGCAGACTTCTGATTCAGAAGCTGGGGGTACTCAATCTTTTGAGTCCGAAACTGATAGCATCGATTCATACCTCTATACCAATTCCTCTGTATCTTCAAGAGAGGTTGAATTTTATGCTATTGGAGATGAACCGGAGACGTCTTCTGCTAACACAGAACAGCGTCCCTCTGCCGTTGAGCAGTTATTAAAGGACATGCTTAATTTGGTGCAAAGCATGCACCATATAATGACTCAGCAAATTGCTCAACCGGCAGTAATAATACCGGTGCAAGTAGCAGCACAAACTCAAGATAGTCAAGGGGTTGACATACCTTTGAATAATCAAGAGCCTGCTGTTAATCAAAATTCTGCATCTCCAGATCCTATCATCCCAGAAGATGTACCACTTCCAGTGGGGGTCACGATACATCCAACAACTATTCAATCAAATGTGCTTTCGCAAACCAGTAAAACTATTCAAGCAGTGCGTGAACTAAAAGCGCAGTTTGAAGTTTTGAAGCACAAGGATCAGCTCCAGAGGTTAGGGATTAAGCAACCTTATCCTCCTCATTAGAATGATGTACCTTTTCCTCCGAAATTCAAACCACAATCGATGGTGTTATTTGACGGAAAGGCTTCTCCTAGTCAATGTATCAATTACTTTGATATTATGACTGTGTATCTGTAAAAAAATGATGTTCTTTGTTTCACTTAACAAAATGCCAGAAAAATTGGCTTTTGAAAATAAAACGAGAAAAAGTACAAGAAGTACAAATTTGATTCTGGAAAAGTATTGCTATGGAAGTCTGATATGTAAATGATCACTTTGTTCCTTGGACCATACAATGATGATGAAGATCGCTGCTTGAAGTTGAACAATTGGAAGAACTAAGTCACCAGAAAGGTATCGACGTACTTGGGCACTGATGGCGAGGCCGAATGCTTTCCTGTTTTGCTTCACTCTGTTCTGAAAGAAAGGTTGAAGTAGAATGCTCTGGAAAATCAAAATCTTTGAGTTCTAGTCTCTCTGTTCTCTCCTCTTCTGTCTCTGTCCCCCTTCCGTCCGTGTGAGAAAAATAAGTCTATTTATAGACTTGGGCTCTTGTGCGTAAAAACTCAGCAAAAGTTCCGTCTTTACGCTAACAACTGCCACCCACGACCAAAGTCATCCTCTGTATACGTTGACACGTGTCCCATCATTTCAATAAGAATAGGATGCACGTACACACGTTCTTCGGGATGTGTGGCATGAAAGCCATGTAGGCAAACCACATTCCAAATTGGTCAGAAAGAATAGGGCGTAAGAATAGCCCCAATGTACTTTGAGCGTAAAGCAGTAGACTGGGCGTAAAATAGCCCTGACATAGACTTCCTGCGTAAAGTGGTTGTTAAATAACCTTGAGCGTAAAAGTAGCTCAAATAGACTTTACGCACACGTCAACTGTTGAGCGTAAAAGCTCGTATAGTCTTCATGCATAAAAGAAGCCATAGTGTGAGCGTAAAGTAGCTCAGTCCACATACTAAACGACAACATTGGTCTCTGTGTAAAAATAAATCCCTTTGAATTCTGTGGTATTTACCATCATTAATATCTTCATGTCAGACTTTGTATTAAATGCAAGACTTGACAGCTTTGTCCAGCGTAAAAAGTAGTTAGCCTGCCATAGGTGTAAAATCATTATCTTGACCCTGGCTGCTTTAGGCGTAAAAGCAATTAGCCTTGTCTTGGGCGTAAAGTATTTAGCCTCTCTGCAGCGTAAAGTAGATCAATTTGAGTGGAATGATTTATCACTTTGACTCATTCTGTGAAGCACTTTTTACGCTCCTACAAGACCCCCTTCAAAGTTTTCAAATATATTCAAAATTTGAAATACTTTGAACAGAAGCGTAAAAGTTGAAATTTGATCAGTCAGCGTAAAATTTAGGATACGCAACCGTCATCCATGTAAAAGCGGGGATATCCAACAGTCGGCGTAATTTTCAAGAAAATAGTGTCGGTCAATACTTAACCGTCACAATGAATTTCTTTCTCGAAACTTTTGAATGCTTCCTCATATTCCCGAGTTTGCATTAATAATGAGCAATTTTCCATAAGGAATATGAAGAGTTGATTTGATTTGTATAAATAAGAATAATTTCTTCATTCTTGCCATTCATCCTCGTATTGTCATGGCGCCAAAGAACGAGATTACCAACAAAGAGGCTTCGAGCTTCAGACTTGATTTTGAGCGAGCATGCAACCTTTTAGAGTGCTTTGGACTGACTCTAGCAGTCTTCAGTCGCATCGATGGCGGTCCTTCAACTGCGTATGAGGGAGCAGGAGATGCAGAGGCATTTCTTAATCTGATGCGTCGCTCCGAATTCGTAATATGCGCGAGTTAGGTGCCTCCCTTCGTCAGCCCAACGAAGGAGACAAAAAATAATATTTTATGTATTGTGACTCTTTTATCTGTAGGGGCCACTCCCCCTTTATAAATAAAATTTTGATGTTGATCTCATCTATTGATGCACCGAATTGTTTAAACACTTCTTTTGACTGCTTCTATGGTTGTTCATTCCCAAGAAACAAACCGACACGTGGTATCTGTCTTGTGGTCACGAGAGCCTTTTAATAGGATCTTTTCTCGAAATAGACTCATACCAACAGTTTCTTCAGTCTTTATAAATAGTCGAGAATGTTTCATATATTCTCATTCTTATTCCTCTGAAGATAACTTTTTGCAATGTTGTTCTCCAACAAATGACAATGGCAATGCTTTCCAATGGCGTTCCTTTGTACGCCCAGTCACCAGACGTAGATTCGTCCACTATTAGAGCCAAACCATTTGCCCTAAGTGGTAAGTCCGATCGTAAGCAATTATCTGCCATTGAACTTTTTGTTGAAAACAACTGCTCATGAGCGTAAATTCTTGACGGGCATAAAAAACCTTGCTAATGAAGTGCACATGAAGCAATGGCGTAGAAGCCTTGTTGAATGGTGGTACACCTGAGACACTGGCGTAAAAGTCTTGTTGAATAGTGGTACACCAGAAGCACTGGCGTAAAAGCCTTGCTGAAGCACTGGCGTAAAAGCCTTGCTGAATAGTGGTACACCTGAAGCACTGGCGTAATAGCCTTGCTGAATAGTGGTATACCTGAGATACTGGCGTAAAATGCCTTATAGTCTGTTGAAGATAAAACAAGACGCATAAGCATCTATTTTTTTAGTTAGCGTCTAATACGCGTCTGACGATACTTCTGTTTAAAATACTTCTTCTTTGTTGTTTTCTGCAGAAGTTTGGCTGAAGAGCTTTTCCAGAATCGGTATTGGCGATTTTGACGCTGTGAGGAGCGTTCTTCTGACATCAACATCAGGGAGCTCATGCGCTTTTGACGCGCAAATCAGACAACTCAAAACTCTTCGTGGGATAGAAGGGTCTTCCTCTGTTGGTAGGAAGAGCCTTTATACACGGAGAGTTGGATGGTGGAGTAAACTCTAATCCAAGAAATTGGGTAGTAGAGTTCCTTTCGCGGCAGAACTAGGAATCGTATCCCAATGCTAGATACATTCCCATCTTCTCTGAAAGGCCGCTCCTACTCCACCAGTTGTATTGGCAGCAACACGCCTTCGGGCTGCCATACTCTGGGATTCTCCTCTCGTCTGAGAGAGAAGACCAGAGTTTAATTCCTACTATTCTGGTCGCCACAGAGGCTCAGACAGCAAGGAATTGACACCAACAACGAATCCGACGAAGAAGATCCAAAGAAGTAATAGATCTCCATTAGGCCATCGTTGTGTGTGTAGAATGAAAATCCAAGATGTAATAGATTTCCATTATGATTTGTAAGAAAGTCTAAGAAATGTAATAAACTTTTTTGATGATATGGGAATGGAAATGATAAGTCTTCTATGCTCAATGATTTGTATCTATCTGGATGTGAAATGGACATGATAGATAATGAAATCTTGTTTTCTGTTTTTAGAGTATATAATACTATCAGAGGTAATATGGACATAACAGTATATAAGGACTCAAAAGAAAATTAGATTAATTTCTATGCAGAGGTTAAATGAAAAATGATAGATAAGAAAAGTAGGTAGATTTAGTATTTATCCAGAGGTTATGAAAACATGATAAATAACGAATCCCACTTTTTAATCAATTGATAAAATAGAAGATTTAAAATTCCTCTCCCAGGAGACAAGAAATCAGCTTAACCAAACCTTGGTAGCTGGGGAATAAGGAGACAGATGTCATGAGCATATAGGTCCATATCAATGTATGAATGAATCAACATAACTTTCGGGAAAAGAAAACATTGATTCAATTCCATAATTAAATGAATGAATCTGATAGAACGAACGGACAGGCCTTTTCGGGAATGAAAGGTTGTTCTCAATTTCAAAGACCGGTTCATTTATAGTCCTCTTCTATAAATAGGTGAGAACTGCTTGTAACATTTCATTCTTATTTCCACTCCTCTATTGGAAATGTCTTCCAAGGATGTACATCAAAAGAATGAAGTCTCCAGGAAAATTGAGGACATCATTGAGACGTGTCCCATTGAGCCCATAGTGACAGGCCCGACCGAAGTAAGCAAAAGCTCTTCTACACCCAAGCCACCCCAAGATGTCCTTGCATTCTTAGAAGAGCCAGAAAAAACTCCTGAAGAAGAAGCGCTGAGGATGGCTGTCTGCAAATTTTTTACGAGCTCTGGCAACGATGCTTTCTATGCATTGGCCGACTATGTATTCAATAAGGAAGGCGAAGGCAGTGGCTCTCATCCTTAATCTTTTGTCTTGAACAAAAATAATAATAAAAGGAACTTTATTTTCTTTCTGTCCTTCCTTTTTTTTATACATAGTATTTCTTAAGAAATTTGTCATTGATCGGCATCATGAGTAGATCTCCATTGGGCTTTGATAACCGATAGGCGTCATTGGAAAACACAGTCTCAATTACATAAGAGCCTTCCCATTTTGCTTGGAATTTCCCTTTGCTTTTATAAGTCATCACCATCGGTCTTCGAACAGCTAATACCAGTTCGCCAACCTTGAATACCCTCTCTTTAACTTTACGATTGAAAGTTCGAGATATACGGGCTTGATATAGCTCGATATGCTGTTGTGCTTGAAGACGCTTCTCATCCAATCCTTCAAGTTCTTGGAGTCGTAAGCGATCATTATTCTCTGTAGTTAACTCATTAGCAATAGCTATTCGTAGAGATGGGATCTAGATTTCTAAGGGAAGAACAGCCTCACATCCATAAACCAATAAAAATGGTGTAAATCCAGTAGGAGTTCGGACTGTTGTTCGATAAGCCCATAAACATTCTCCAAGTTTCTCATTCCAATCACGTTTATTAGAAGAGACAAACTTTTTGAGAAGTTTGATGATCGTCTTGTTGAAAGCTTCGGCTAAACCATTAGCAGCTGGATTATAAGCCGAAGAAGCCAAATTCTAAATTCTATCACAGAACCGATAAAATACCTGACTGACAAATTGCGGACCATTGTCATGAATTATTCGTCAAGAAATCCCGAAGCGATAAATGACATGGTACTTGATGAAGCTGATCACATTAGATATTTTCACTTCAGCAAGGGGAACTGCTTCTGCCCACTTAAAAAAGTAATCGGTTATAGCTAATATGAACCGATGTCCTTTAACAGAAGGAGGGTTAATAGGACCAATGACATCCATACCCCAAGCTTCGAAGGGCCAAGAGGCTGCTGTAGGATGTAGAAATTCAGACGGTTGATGAATAAAATCAGCATAAATCTGACACGCTTTACATCTTCTGGCATAGTCTACAGCATCTGCTATCATAGAAGGCCAATAATACCCCATTCTTCGAATGCGGTCTTGTAATTTAGGACCTGGTTGATGGGCACCACAAACGCCATCATGAGCTTCTCGTAGTGTTTGTTTGGCTTCACTTTCTGAGAGACAATAAAGCAAGAGTCCATCATATGAACGACGATATAGCATATGTAAAGACGAATCATAATAGAATCGAAATGATCGTCTCTTGATTGATGCAGCTTCTTTTGGGTCTTCAGGCAAAATCCCATGAACTTCATAATCAATGAATGGAGTTCTCCAATCCTTCTGCTGGGAACTTGACTCTGTGACATAACTTTGTTCAATATGCAGATTATTCTTCACACAGAGCAAGTCTCGGTCCAACAAAGTAATTGTATTTTGCCTTCGAATTGGGACAGCCAAGTCTGCAGCTAAGCTAGCAAGAGCATCAGCCTCCACATTCTGAGAATGTGGTACAAATTTAATGAAGAATCCTTTGAATGAAAGGACCAACTTGACTACCACCTGATGATAAGGGATGAGATCAGGATTTCTGACTTCATAAGTCCCTCTAACTTGATTAACGATCAATTGAGAATCTCTATAAGCCTCTAGGAATTCAATATCCAATTGTTTTGCTACTTGGAGATCGATCAATAGAGCATTATATTCTGCTACATTGTTGGAGCATAGCTCGTTAAGAGAATAGGCACGGTATATGACCATTTTATCAGGAGAAACCAAGACGATTCCTACCCCAGAGACAATATTGCCTTTAGGTCCTACTCGTGATGCTCCATCAAAATATAATTGCCATATGTCATTCTTCAAAGTCATGTTACAATCCACTACTTCATCTGGAATGTCTTCATATAACTTCGAAGTTTCAGGTATAGGATAAGCAGCTAAGAAATCAGCTAATGCTTGGCCCTTCACTGATTTTTGAGACACATAAACCATGTCATAAGGAGTGAGCAACATCGCCCAGGTAGCTAACCTGGAATTAAGAATGCTCGATTTTGTCATCAATACCCGAATGGGATTTATTCTGGAGATGACATGAATAGTCTGTCCAGTGACATAATGCCTTGTCTTTTGGACGACAAAAACCAAAGCTAGACATTCCTTTTCCACAGGAGTATACCTGTGTTCAGCTCCGACCATCATTCTGCTCAGATAATATATTGCTTGTTCATGACCCATATCACTTTTCTGTGCCAAAAGAGCGCCAAGTGAATGATCCAAGGCTCGAACATATAACAAAAATGGCCTTCCTACCACCGGAGGTACCAGAACAGGTGGGTTTGTAAGGTATTGCTTAATATCATTGAAGGCTTTCTGACACGCTTCATCCCAGACAAAAGATACACCTTTCTTTAATAGACGGGAGAAAGGTTGACATCTCCCAGAAAGATTAGATATAAATCTTCTGATATAAGCAATACGACCCTGAAAGCCACAGAGTTCTTTCAGATTACGAGGAGGACGTATTTCAAGAATTGCTTTAACCTTGTCAGGATCAACATGAATACCCTGAGAAGTAATGACAAATCCTAAAAACTTGCTACTGAAAACCCCTAAGAAAGACTTAGTAGGGTTCATTTTCAATTGATGCTGACGCATCAATTCAAATACTGTCTTCAAGTCCTGAATGTGATCATCCTTTGATCGACTCTTAACAGCAATATCATCTACGTAGCATTCAACTATCTTCCGTAGATATTCTTGAAAGATGTTGCTCATAGCCCGTTGATACGTGGCACCGGTATTTTTAAGACCAAACGGCATAACCGTATAGCAGTAAACCCCAAGGGGTATACGAAAAGCAGTATGCTTCTCATCTTCTGGATGCATCTTAATCTGATTGTATCCTGAGAATCCGTCCATGAAAGATATGCGTTCAAAATCACATGTATTGTCTATCATAACATCAGTAATTGGAAGTAGAAATTCGTCTTTTGGACAAGCCGCATTAAGATCTCTATAATCTATGCAAACTCGAACTTTTTCGTTCTTCTTCATAACAGGAACAATATTGGCAACCCAATCCGGGTGTTGCTCTTCACGATCAAAGCCACATGTAATCAACTTTTTGACTTCTGCTTCAATTGCGTGCATCATATCTGGTCTAAAGCACCGTTGCTGTTGTTTTACAGGCTTGACATTGGGCAAAATATTGAGTTTATGAGTAGCAACTTTAGGATCTAGCCCTGGCATATCCTCATAACTCCATGCGAAAATGTTAATATATTCTTTGATAAGTTTTATCAACTGTTCCTTTTCATCTTCGAAAAGATTCTTACTGATGAATATTGGTTTGAACGCAGTTCCATCTCCAACATCAATCTGGATAACCTCATCCTCTGTAGGTGGCCGTCGCTGTTCAAAACGAAGTTCCCACTGAGTATCCATCTATTGAGCCCAAGGATCATTCTTAAATAGTTCAGATTCATCATCAGTTTGAACCATATTGACTGAGAATATCTGTCCAGATTCATCATATGAGGAACGAGACATATCGGAACCCATGAATTGAACTTCTTCCGAATCTGATGATTGCGAAGAGCTAGAAGAGAATTCTTCTTATATATCATCATTAAACATGTGGGACGGATCATATCCCAACCCATGACGAGTTTTCTGGTAAAATGGATCACCACATAATGGTAGTCGTCTACCCTTGCCTTGATTGAGACCTTGCATAGTCTTCAAATCATATCCCATATTATGGATAATCTTGATAGATTGTTGACTGTATTTGTCAATTCGTATTTTTCCTTTATCTTTATCTTTCAGATCATCCGTCTGAGCAACAGGGATATTTTTAGCCAGGCCAAACACAATTTGGCACTTATTTTTCTTATTAGACGGAACCACGAAATAAGATTCTTCGTGACATCTAAAAGTTACGCAAGCTTGTGATGAAGCGGCCACAGGTAGAAGATAGGGGGAAGATTTTAGGAACCTTTGAGCATCAACATCATTTACAATTTGACTGCTACGCTTCGGATTAATCATCAGTGGACTATTATCCGCCTTCTGCGTAGTTTTGCCAAGATTGACAATCAATGGTGGTTCTGGATCATTCGTACAAGAAGTACGCCCTTTGAACTTGATCATAAAAGGTTGAACTTGGTTTTTAGCAGGAATATTTATTAATTCCTCAAATGAAGCTTGAGTTTTTCCTTTAACTTTGATTATCAAAGGTTAATCATTGACAGGTTGGGATTAGATTCGTCCCTTGACTATGATCTTCAAATGTTGCTCTTCTGGCGGATCTTCATTAATAGACTGATCCTCAGTAGATGATTGATCTTCAGCTATGTCTGATATCTCTTTCATATGCTCTTGTTTATAAAGCCTTGAATCAGAAAAATAGGCTTCGACACCCTTGAAAGGATTGATATCAGCAAACTCAGTCTTCACAACTCCTTGGGAATCCACATACTTGAAGTATTGGTGGAGAGTTGAAGGCACGATGTTATGCTCATGTAACCATGGTCTTTCAAGAAGAATATTGTAGGATACATCTGAGTTGATAACATAGAAAGTTACCATAGTTCGAAGATCACCAATCTGAATCTGCAGACGAATCTTTCCCAGTGGTTTGCTCTTGCCAGAGTTAAAACCAACTATCGTAGTACTAGTGTAAGTCAGATCACTAGTAGGAATCCTCAGGGGTCTTAGCATACTTTGAAGAATTATGCTAATTGAGGACCCAGGATCAATATAGATCCTGTCAATTTCAGTGGATCCAATATACCCAGTATAGCACAGAGGCCTGTCATGTTTGTTATGCTTCAACAGCATATCTTCTTGTGTAAAGGTGATGTTGGGAATTGCTTCCATCACGCTATGACATTGCGGACATGACACTAGAATATTATCAGGACTCTTGAGTTGAGCCAAGCATGAATTTGCTTGAAGTAAAGCTTCACTCCAAGTCTCTCTGCTTTCTCTAGAAAGACGAAGCAGCTCAAATATAGATAGTCTAGCCGGAGTATTGGCCAACTGAGCTAAAATATCAAATTTGTAAGGTTTCATCACCACCCCCTGACTGGAAGCAGACTTCAATGGGACGTCAAAGCGTACTATAGCTCCCCTTCCCGAATTTTTTTAATATTCTATTTTACTTATTTTAATTAAATGGTAATTTTTAGATTTTATGAATAATTAATTATCATAGCTAATTGTTAGATATATACCATTATTGGTTATTAAATTTTGTTATTATTATTATTGTTATATATTGTGATTTTTATTTAATAATACTGTTTTTTTTATATTATTTTATTATAAATATACTATAATAGGTGTGTGTAGTTGTACGTATAGGCAAACATATAGTATATATGTGAATGTATGTATATATACAAATATAAATATATATATATAAATATATATATATAAATACATGATTAAGGTGAATGGTATATATGTATTTTTAATTAGATAAATATATATATGTACACATGTATTTGTATGTATTAAATATATATATATATACATGAATTGGTATACTTAAATATATGTAGAAGAAAGGAACAAGAGAGCCTAGGCCCATCCACTATAGTAGCCCAGAACCGGCCCTGTGTAATCCCACACCAGCGAGCACAAGCTCGTTTCCTGCTACAGAAACCCGCGGATACATATATATATATCGAGAGTATGGGAGGAGAATAAACAAAACCCTAATCCCGACTCCATCACGTGCCGCCACCACCCTAGTCTGGGCGCGTGCAGGTTGCTAGTCGCCGCCGAGGGCCGCCGTCGGCCGGCGTGGCAGCGCCCAACGCATAAACAATGAAGAATGGCAACAGCAGCAAGGGCTGCGGGGGAGTGACTTCGTGATCGAAGTTCACGATCGTCGCTCCATCATTTTTCGAGATGATTCGTCAGGTATGATCCTGATATAACCGACTTTAACCCCCTTTAAATGTATTATATCTAGATGCCCTAGGTTGTCGGCAAGACGACGCCGAACACGGCCCAAAAACCTATTCGGAAACAGGGAATATAGCAGTCCATGAACCCATATTGGAGGATCGTTTTCGATCAATCCAGTCCCATATTATAAATTCTAATTGAACACATTTTTAGACAACATATAGGGGATCAGAAACCACTTCGTAGTTCTGAATTTCATGAACCATGAACAGTTTAAACCATTCTTGAAAACTCGAAAAAACCTGTTTTATAAATCATGAAAACGCTCCACACGACGTGCGTCACGCCAATCCGGACAACGTGGTCGCGTACCAAAAGGATCAAAAGCTGCGTAACAGCTTCGTGGTCGTGTGGGCTTTGGCGGAATTCAAATTGGTCGCGTGTGCGCGACGAATTTGATACGAATCCGTCGAAATTCACCGTATCGTGCACTTTGCAAATTCTCCAATTACTTTGTGCACGCTTGTCAGATCGAGACAAAACTTGTGCCAACAGGTCCGTATCACTTTTCTGGTCCTGTATGCCAAGTTTGGTCCGATTCTGAGACTGTTAATGAAATCACCGTTTTGCGGGCCCCGCGGTTCCACTCAACGGACGATTTTGTGCACGGCCCGCCGGAATCCAACTTTGGACATACGGTTGGGTTCGTATCGGAAAACCAGATCCGTAGATATGTAGTTTGACGACTTTAGAGACCGTTGACTCTGGCACGCTTTTCGGTGCAAAACGGGTCCAACGACGGACATCGTTTTTGCCCAAAATTACCGTTTTACCTCTGTGTCCAGAATTGGACTTAAGGACAGGCAATCCTAGCTAATTTGACTATTCTGAGAACGTTGGTACTGTTTATTTCAGCATCCGGAGACTTCTACATGTGTTGACTGATTATGGCTCATTGAGTGGTATGGTATTATTGGTTTCTCCAGCTAAGGACCTCAGGCAAGTGCACTTTCTGATTGCTTTCCGATTCATAGTAGTCTTTTCATTTCATGTCTATACATATATCTTGCTGCTTGTTGACACGCTCGTCACACGGAGTTATCAGGAGGAGAAATATCTTAGTATACATGTGGACTATCAAGAAATATCCCAATATGTCTAATCTTGCACGATAGCAGCTGCACATGACACGTGTAATGAGCCGTATTTTACCCCCTAGCCGTCCACATGTTGAAACGGATATTTCACACCACCTAGATAGATGTCTTTTATTAGTTTTTTTCTTGTTTACTTCTCTATCGTGCTATGTCATCAGTTTTCTACAGCTTTCATATCTCATATGCTATTTTTATGTCTTGTCAATTCTATTGTGTTTTGCATTGCCGTCGGTTTGTGTACTTGTTCCAATCCTGACTGGATAACCAACATTTTTCAGGTTTAGTCGCGATCACTGTTAGCATTGGGAAGACTTGGGTATTGTTGAGGACAACCTAGAATAGAAAGCAATTGTATCAATTTCTTTAATTCTAAAACTTTGTTTTTCCTCTAATTATAAATGATGTAAATGTTGTAATAAATTTAGAATTGTGAATGAGCAGCAAATGTGATATTTTGAGCATTTATATTCTTGCGGGCTTGACAGCGTTCTACCGCCGACTCTGCGGCGTAGGCTGGCTTGGACACGTCTCGTATCCGAAAAGCGGGTGCGGGTCGTGATAAGTTTTTCTGGTGGCCCATGCAGGTCTATTTTCATAAAAGATTACGAACTCGTGATGGTACGTTAGTCGTACTATTGCGAGCCTGCGCTCAGGAAATGCTCATTCACAACCTAGGATTAAAATGATTTAAGAAGAATGACTAGGAGTAAGAGTCCCTTGTTTAAATTGACAATTGGGTAGTTAAGGTTATTAGATAGGCCATGCAATTTAGATAACTTGCTAGATCCCTATAGGTACACTATTACTTTTGATATGACCATGTGATTCAATATGGATATACTATTCGTTTGGTATGTTAGGCTTGCCTAGAATTATGGCATTAATTTTGATAAACTGTTTAATTTTTTGTTGCTTTATTAGATATAAATCTTATATCATAAGTTAGAACTGCCTGTTTTAAATTCTATTTTGCTGCATGGAACTGGTTTAAAATATCTGATTCTGTTATTCGTATGTGAATCTTGAGGTAGATTGATTTAAAGTGTTTCTCTCAATCATTTGATATATATATATATATATATAAGATAAATGTTAGGAAGTTCTTATTTTCTGTCTTCAGTTATTTTTCTCCCCAGGCAACCTTTTTACTTTAAGGATTGAGACTCATAGGTAGATGTTTTCGCTCTATCATAATCCACTAGCTTGAAACTCTGGCAACTCCTTGAAGTCCTTAGGAATATAGTTAGAGTAATTTAACGACTGCGATGGTTAGACAGCAGCGCACTGTCGTCACTTATTTGAGAGTGGAGAATGTGGGTTCACTGCAGCCAGCAGCGCACTGGCGAGGCACAACCCACAGAATTAAAATCATCCCGAAGAATCATAGCCTATGGAACATTGCTAAAACTATGTTCGCGTTGACCTCTTTAAATCCTAGATACCCTTGTGCCAATATAGAGTAGAGTACCTGATAGTATATCACACCTGAATCACGGAACCAAGAGTTTACCGCAGCCTGAGTATACGGGTGAGGCATAATTCCCGGTGAAATGACTTCAGATGTGATTACCAGTTTAGGATACTATAGAGAATAGAAATGCCCTGTATGTCCCATAAGACCCAATGCCAATACTAGTGGGAGCTCTGTAAGTGGTAGCATGCCCCTCAACTTAGCATCATGTGGTCCTTGTGATCTATTGACAAGGTAGTTGACTGATATTAATAGGTTACCTAGAATATAGAATCTAGAGTCCGAAATCCATTAGTCAACCAAGGCCTTATGAATAGAAGATAGTAGGATTGACTGTATAGGCAATAACACCAGGTAAGGATTTGATTCTCTCAAAACTCAAAATTACTTATTCCTCCTTCCAAAAATCTCGCATACTTGTATTTTGACTATCTTGACCAACGCTGCTACTACAGCCTAGTTTTGCAAGCTTACTCTTTTATCGAGCTTGATTCAAGACATATGGTTATTGGGGACGCCCGCTAACATATTGTCTAATCAGAATCGTTGTATTACGGTCTGATCAACCATGATACATTTGGTTCACTTTTCTTCTAATTACCCTACGTAGATTGAGATGTAGATGCCTCTAGATCTCATCCGCGGCTGCTTTGACGACTCCTCTTGAATTATACATTCGCCCTTGAATCATGTAATTGTGTTCAGTGATATCTCTCTTGAACTCTTTATTGTTTTCGTCTTTACTGATTGGAAAGACGAAAGCTCGTAATTGATAGATAGATACAGAGTATTCCCATGGCTATGATAGTTGTATATGCAAGTGTAGCTACCATCGGCCAGCCCAGTGACAGGAACCTTGCCACCATATCCTAGCCTCTAAAGTGGGTAGACTGCAGGCCTTCTAAAATTTTGGTATATACGAGGATTATCGATTGATTAGAACAATTCCTAGGATGATAATTAGTGCCCCATAGACTACCACTTTCCATTTAGATCATTTCGTGTCCCCGGCCGTGCCATTAATATTCGGAGCACGAGACCAGCCGTTATCTTTCAACAAAGTTCACATGCAAGATCTAGATGAGTCCATCTTCATCTAGGTATATCACGTCCCACTCAAAACCGTCCCCTTGTACTCTATTTTTGTGCTACGACTTTCAAGTTAAAAGGACTAGTTATATCCCTTACCATAATATCAGTATATTTCCCGACTTTCACTAGAACCTCAACCTTGACTCAATTCCTTCGACCCAATGTGTGGTAGTGATCTACTCGAAGCCCACTACGCCCATGCCACTAGTGTGCCACTCGATAGAGGCCCCTTGTGCTAATTGAACACAAAAGTCACCGAAGGAGCATTTTGGACTTCATGAACCTAGCTAACCAACCTGACGGGCAACTAGCTCAACCCTCGGGTAGAAACCTATTCTAGAATACCCTAATTTGGTAGAAATAGTTTTACCTTGGGATCTTGTCTAGTCCATATAGATTAAAATCCAATGTTCACCCAACCAACGACTGATGTCCAAATAGAGAACCCATTAAGGTCACAACCTGAATTTCTCAAATTACGTTCTATTGGAAACCTTGTTTAGAATTTTGGAAACAGAATTTCTGTACTTCATGGATTGTAGGCCACTCTAAGTAACGAAGGGCTCTTCGACGTAGCAAGTGACTGGACTAGAGTAGCCTCATCTAGCAAATAAGGCAGTGGTTCATAAACTTCCTTTCTATCTGTAACATTGGATACTCTCCACTGCTCTTGAAATTTCACAGTGCTCCCGATTATTCTGCCTTATCTTCCTGTCCTCCCTATTACGGAGCGACGAATAGTCATGCTTACTAGAGTTTATCAATATTTCTTAGCTACTTGTGTAAATTTTGCTTGTTAAATTTTGGGTTGCTTGGTAGATAGGAGAGGATTATAGATGCTATATACAGTAGATATCTATTGGTAGAAATTTTAGCAATTGGTTGGAGGATTCTAAAATTCTAGTGACAGAAGATTTGATGGAGTAGTGTGACCAAAGGTGGGTAGAAGTCCTCAAGTATTCAGAGTTATAGAATGGCTAAAGAAGGCCATAAATATTTTGAGAAATTAAATTTGAAGAGATGGTGGTAATAGTGGATGTATTCCTTTTAATTTTTATGTTTGAATTTTGGCATTTTTATGAGTTAGAATTTCGAGGACGAAATTATTTTAAGGTGGGTAGATTTGTAGCTCCCCTTCCCGAATTTTTTTTAATATTCTATTTTACTTATTTTAATTAAATGGTGATTTTTAGATTTTATGAATAATTAATTATCATAGCTAATTGTTAGATATATACCATTATTGGTTATTAAATTTCGTTATTATTATTATTGTTATATATTAGGATTTTTATTTAATAATACTATTTTTTTACATTATTTTATTATAAATATACTATAATTGGTGTGTGTAGTTGTACGTATAGGCAAACATATAGTATATATGTGAATGTATGTATATATACAAATATAAATATATATATATAAATATAAATATATATATATAAATACATGATTAAGGTGAATGGTATATATGTATTTTTAATTAGATAAATATATATATGTACACATGTATTTGTATGTATTAAATATATATATATATATATACATGAATTGGTATACTTGAATATATGTAGAAGAAAGGAACAAGAGAGCCCAGGCCCATCCACTACAGTAGCCCAGAACCGGCCCTGTGTAATCCCACACCAGCGAGCACAAGCTCGTTTCCTGCTACAGAAACCCGCGGATACATATATATATCGAGAGTATGGGAGGAGAATAAACGAAACCCTAATCCCGACTCCATCACGTGCCGCCACCACCCTAGTCTGGGCGCGTGCAGGTTGCCAGTCACCGCCGAGGGCCGCCGTCGGCCGGCGTGGCAGCGCCCAACGTGCAAACAATGAAGAATGGCAACAGCAGCAAGGGCTGCGGGGGAGCGACTTCGTGATTGAAGTTCACGATCGTCGCTCCATCGTTTTCCGAGATGATTCGTCAGGTATGATCCTGATATAACCGACTTTAACCCCCTTTAAATGTATTGTATCTAGATGCCCTAGGTTGTCGGCAAGACGACGCCAAACACGGCCCAAAAACCTGTTCGTAAACAGGGAATATAGCAGTCCATGAACCCATATTGGAGGATCATTTTCGATCAATCCAGTCCCATATTAGAAATTCTAATTGAACAAATTTTTAGACAACATAAAGGGGATCAGAAACCACTTCGTAGTTCTGAATTTCATGAACCATGAACAGTTTAAACCATTCTTGAAAACTCAGAAAAACCTGTTTTATAAATCATGAAAATGCTCCACACGACGTGCGTCACGCCAATCCGAACGACGTGGTCGCGTACCGAAAAGATCGAAAGCTTTGTAACAGCTTCGTGGTCGTGTGGGCTTTGGTGGAATTCAAATTGGTCGCGTGTGCGCGACGAATTTGATGCGTATCCGCCAAAATTCACCGTATCGTGCACTTTACAAATTCTCCAATTACTTTGTGCACGCTTGTCAGATCGAGATGAAACTTGCGCCAACAGGTCCGTATCATTTTTTTGGTCCTGTATGCCAAGTTTGGTCCGATTCTGAAACTGTTGATGAAATCACCGTTTTGCGGGCCCCGCGGTTCCACTCAACGGACGATTTTGTGCACGGCCCACCGGAATCCAACTTTGGACATACGGTTGGGTTTGTATTGGAAAACCAGATCCGTAGACATCTAGTTTGACGACTTTAGAGACCGTTGACTCTGGCACACTTTTCGGTGCAAAACGGGTCCAACGGCGGACATCGTTTTTGCCCAAAATTACCGTTTTGCCCCTGTGTCCAGAATTGGACTTAAGGACAGGCAAACCTAGCTAATTTGACTATTCTGAGAACGTTGGTACTGTTTATTTCAGCATCCGGAGACTTCTACATGTGTTGACTGATTGTGGCTCATTGAGTGGTATGGTATTATTGGTTTCTCCAGCTAAGGACCTCAGGCAAGTGCACTTTCTGATTGCTTTCCGATTCATAGTAGTCTTTTCATTTCATGTCTATACATATATCTTGCTGCTTGTTGACACGCTCCTCACACGGAGTTGTCGGGAGGGAAAATATCTTAGTATATATGTGGACTATCCAGAAATATCCTAATATGTCTAATCTTGCACGATAGCAGCTGCACATGACACGTGCAGTGAGCCGTATTTTATCCCCTAGCCATCCACATGTTGAAACGGATATTTCACACCACCTAGATAGATATCTTTTATTAGTTTTTTCCTTGTTTACTTCTCTATCGTGCTATGTCATCAGTTTTCTACAGCTTTCATATCTCATATGCTATTTTCATGTCTTGTCAATTCTATTGTGTTTTGCATTACCGTCGGTTTGTGTACTTGTTCCAATCCTGACTGGATAACCAATATTTTTCAGGTTTAGCCGCGATCACTGTTAGCATTGGGAAGACTTGGGTATTGCTGAGGACAACCTAGAATAGAAAGCAATTGTATCAATTTCTTTAATTGTAAAACTTTGTTTTTCCTCTAATTATAAATGATGTAAATGTTGTAATAAATTTAGAATTGTGAATGAGCAGCAAATATGATATTTTGAGCATTTATATTCTTGCGGGCTTGACAGCGTTCTACCGCCGACTCTGCGGCGTAGGCTGGCTTGGACACGTCTCGTATCCGAAAAGCGGGTACGGGTCGTGACACGTACTGCTTTCTGTTTTCCCTTTTCAACCACAGATGGTTTAGCAGGAACAAGAGAAGGTTGAGCTGGTAGTGTCTCCACTGCGTCTTCTGCTTCTTTGGAGGATCCCTCATAATCTTTGTGGTACTCTTTCCCAGATCTTGTACCAGTAAAAGTTTCTTCTTCGGACTCAGGAGAAGGAAGTACCATATTACAGGATTTTGTCTTCCCTCCCTTAGCATTTTTCTTGTAAGGAGCTTCAGAACCCAGTCCAACAGTGGAGTTTTAATTTTGAATTTGTAAAGGAAGTCGTATTCCTTTGTCATAATTCAAACCTTCTGCCTTTTGAAAGTCATAACCCATCTTCTTCATGAGAAAGACAGATTGCTGACTATACAAGTGAGTGGGCAGCGAACTTTTAACAAGTGGTTCAACAGAAGAAGAAGAAACCTCTGTAACTACAGAAGAATGAGGGATAGAAATCTCTGTAGCTATAGGAGAATGATTCGGGCTTCAAGGAGAAATCCCTGTAGGAGCTTTTTCATAAGCAGTAAAGACTTGTTGTGTCCGATATAAGGGAATACTATTCATGGCTAGCCACTGCTGATGAGTAAGCTTGAGCTTGGTGGGAGGAGCTAGACTTGGGGGACAGATGTTCAATCCTCTCAGTCTATCTTCTAAAGGAAGGCCATCCCATAGATGATCCAAGTCATCAGGATCTGGAATAACATGAGAAATCATGTTACAAGTTTTGACTTTCTTGCCTTTCTTGGATTTTAAAGATTTACCTTCATTTTCCAACTCAGGTACCAAGTCGGGATGCACCCACATGATTTCACCACTCTTTAATGTGAGCGACAGCAATCCTGCATTTTCTTCTCTGGCAGGCGGGATATTCACGATTTTATTGTCGCCTTTGGGATTGGGATAATTCTGTCTGGGACTTGCTGTGGAGAAAAATCTCCGAACTGAAGAGAAACCATATTGGTTGTAACCGTATGGTCATCATTAGTTAAAGCGATAGCACCACCATTTATCAGCTCTTGGATCTTCTTTTTCAAGACATAGCAAGCACTGGTAGGATGATTAATGTATCTATGATCGATACAATATTTAGGATTGTCAGTCAGATTCACCTCATTAGGCCTCTTTGGCTCCGGAATCTGAAGTTTGCCACTCTTCACCAGATATTGGAATATCCCTGGGATATCACTTTCGTCAAAAGAGTATTCTTCCTTTGGTCTGAAAGATTCCTGATTATTCGGCGTCATTTTGTTCTTGAAAAGATTAACCATAAGAGTATCTTTTCCTTTCATATTACGATTGCCAGAATTATTACCAGGATTACTTTTCTTTCCTCTATCTTCTGAGGCGAAAATCATTCCATGTTCACGAGCCAACCTACCATTGGTCTCGGCAGAAACTGCTGCTATGATAAACGAAGCCCAATTTGTGAATTGGGAACCCGTAAAGACAGCAATGGATGGACGCAGATTTATCTTGCATGTATCAATCAACGCTGAATCTGGCATACCAGGAGGCATCTTTAGAGTAGCCCGTCGGAAACGTTCGATGAACGTCCGAGTATCTTCTTTCTCCTTTTGTTTGATCTCTATCAAAGAGGACATGTTCATGTCTATACCTCCTTCATAGAAGCGGGAGAGAAACATTGCCTTAAATTTGTCAAAAGACGAAATAGAATTATCGGGTAAACTACGATACCAATCGTAAGCTGAACCCGTCAAGCACCCGATGAACACTCGAGTGAGAAGAGCATCATTTTTCTGCAAATGTACAGTCATAATATCAAAGTAGTTGATATGCTGACTGGAAGATGATTTTCCATCGAACAAAACCATAGATTATGGCTTAAATTTCGGTAGAAAGGGTACATCATTCCAATGAGGAGGATAGGGTTGCTTAATCCCTAACCTTTGGAGCTGATCCTTGTGCTTCAAAATTTCAAACTGTGCTTTGAGCTCACGCACTGCTTGAATGGATTCACTGGTTTGAGGAAGCACATTTGACTGAATAGTTGTTGGATGTACCGTAACCCCCACTGGAGGTGGTACATCTTCAGGAATGATGGAATCTGGAGATGCAAAATTTTGGTTAACAGCAGGCTTTTGAATATTCAAAGGTATATCAGCCCCTTGACTATCTTGAGTTTGTGCTGCTACTGGTACTGGGGTTATTACCGTCGGCTGAGCAGTTTGCTGATTCAATATTATCTGGTGCATGTTTTGTACCATGTTAAGCATGTCTTTCAGTGATTGCTCAACGACAGTGAGACGTTGTTCTGTATTACCAGATGACGTCTCTGGTTCATCTCCAATAGAGTAGGATTCAACCTCTTTTGAAGATATAGAAGGATTAGTATAGAAGTATGAATCAACACTATCAATTTTAGACTCAAAAGATTGAGTACCCCCAGCTTCTGAATCAGAAGTCTGCAATTGTCACTGTCTTCTTGATCGAGTGTTCTAATATACTCCCTCAAAGGAATCAGGAAGTCTGTTGAACTGTTGTTGACCTGGAGTTTGGGACATATTCCGTCTCAGACGTCGTCCTCTGTTAGTATGAGATGCCATGTTGACTGACACATATGACAGCTTATGTTCTTGGTCTTCAGCTTGTTGTTGAGACACACTAAAACTCAATCGATCAAAAACTGACCGTTTTGAAGCCGAACAACAACAGTTGATTACAACCTGGTGATATTCACAATGGTGTTTTTCTTGTGGGAATGTCACCGGAGATTGTTTATTCTTACGCTTTTGCATTAGCAATTCATGTAAATCAGAAGGAGTAGAGGGAGTAATCTTCTTTATTACATTTGGGGTAGAAAAACGTTTAATCCCTTATGTATAGAGAAGATTACTAGCTGCATTCGCAGAACCAAACTGTACATTTTTACGCGTTTGGAGTTGTGTGCGTAAATCTTGAGATTTTTGAGCACAAAGGTCCATTTTCATTGCGTGTAATTTGTAAGTTTGGTACTTTGCGTAAAGCAGAATAAGAAGGTTGTTGGTGTAGAGCTGAAGTTTTACCAACAACATTTTTATGTTGTACGCGTTTAGGTATATTCACATTTGATATGAAAACATCGTTGCGAATTTTATCTACACTGTCAAAGACAGGAGACTTACCTTTATGCGTAGAGCGTAAAAATTGATTATCTACCGCGTCACAGACGGAAGATTTTCCTTTACGCGAAGAGCGTAATTTATGTGTATCTACCACGTCACAGACGGGAGACTTATTCTTACACTCAGAAGCATTAGAGTCTTCTACATTACAAAAGAGAGACTCATTCTTATGCCTTGAGCGTAAAACTTGGTTTTTACCCAGTGGGCATAAAACCTGATTATCTTCACCGTGACAGACGGGAGATAAATTGCCACACTTAGAGTACGACGCTGAAGTAAGGACTGCCTCGTTACGAACGGGAGCCCCTACGACAGGAGTGGGAAGAATTCCCTTGCTATCAGAAGCAACAGAGAGATCAGAAGCTACTTTGGATTTAGGAATCCAAACTTTTCGTGCTTTGCGAGACTTTTGAACATTGGAGCAGCGAGAACCACCCCCAGTTCGGAGCATTTCTTCGTAGGCAGTCTGGTCGAAGTGCACAACCAGAGTCTTCTTGGTCGAACCGACCGAAACATCATCATATTGAGCAATTGCCTCATCGTCAGAGGAGAAGGTCGTCCCCAGCAGAGTTGCCATTTTGTTTCACTTAACAAAATGCCAGGAAAATTGGCTTTTGAAAATAAAACGAAAAAAAGTACAAAAAGTACAAATTTGATTCTGGGAAGGTATTGCTATGGAAGTCTGATCTGTAAATGATCACTTTGTTCCTTGGACCATACGATGATGATGAAGATCGCTGCTTGAAGTTGAACAATTGGAAGAACTAAGTCACCAGAAAGGTATCGACGCACTTGGGCACTGATGGCGAGGCCGAATGCTTTCCTGCTTTGCTTCACTCTGTTCTGAAAGAAAGGTTGAAGTAGAATGCTCTGGAGAATCAAAATCTCTGAGTTCTAGTCTCTTTGTTCTCTCCTCTTCTGTCTCTGTCCCCCTTCCGTCCGTGTGAGAAAAATAAGTCTATATATAGACTTGGGCTCTTGTGCGTAAAAACTCAGCAAAAGTTCCGTCTTTACGCTAACAACTGCCACCCACGACCAAAGTCATCCTCTGTATACGTTGACACGTGTCCCATCATTTCATTAAGAATAGGATGCACGTACACACGTTCTTTGGGATGTGTGGCATGAAAGCCATGTAGGCAAACCACGTTCCAAATTGGTCAGAAAGAATAGGGCGTAAGAATAGCCCCAATGTACTCTGAGCGTAAAGCAGTAGACTGGGCTTAAAATAGCCCTGACATAGACTTCCCGCGTAAAGTGGTTGTTAAATAACCTTGAGCGTAAAAGTAGCTTAAATAGACTTTACGCACACGTCAACTGTTGAGCGTAAAAGCTCGTATAGTCTTCATACATAAAAGAAGCCATAGTGTGACCGTAAAGTAGCTCAGTCCACGTACTAAACGACAACATTGGTCTCTGTGTAAAAACAAATCCCTTTGAATTCTGTGGTATTTACCATCATTAATATCTTCATGTCAGACTTTGCATTAAATGCAAGACTTGACAGCTTTGTTCAGCGTAAAAAGTAGTTAGCCTGTCATAAGCGTAAAATTATTGTCTTGACCCAGGCTGCTTTAGGCGTAAAAGCGATTAGCCTTGTCTTGGGCGCAAAGTATTTAGCCTCTCTGCGGCGTAAAGTAGATCAATTTGAGTGGAATGATCTATCACTTTGACTCATTCTGTGAAGCACTTTTTACGCTCCTACACTCTTCTCACTCGAGTGTTCATCGGGTGCTTGATGGGTTCAGCTTACGACTGGTTTCGTAGTTTACCCGACAATTGTATTTCATCTTTTGATGAATTTAAAGTAATGTTTCTCTTCCACTTCTATGAAGGAGGTATGGACATGAACATGTCCTCCTTAATAGAAATCAAACAAAAGGAGAAGGAAGATACTCGGACGTTCATCGAACGTTTTCGACAGGCAACTCTGAAAATGCCTCCTGGCATGCCAGATTCAGCGTTGATTGATACATACAAGATAAATCTGCGGCCATCCATTGATGTCTTCACGGGTTCCCAATTCACAGATTGGGCCTCGTTTATTATAGCAGCAGTTTCTGCCGAGACCAATGGTAGGTTGGCTCGTAAACATGGCATGATTTTTGCTTCAGAAGATAAAGGAAAGAAAGGCTCTTCTGGTAATAATTCCAGCAATCGTAATGGAAAGGGAAAGGATACCCTCATGGTTAATCTTTCCAAGAACAAAACGACATCGAATAATCAGGAGTCTTCTAAGCCAAAAGAAGAATACTCTTTTGATGAGAGCGATATCCCAGGGATATTTCAATGTCTGGTAAAGAGCGACAAACTTCAGATTTCGGAGCCTAAAAGGCCTAATGAGGTGAATCTGACTGACAATCCCAAATATTGTATCTTTCACAGATACATAAATCATCCTACCAGGGCTTGTTATGTTCTAAAGAAGAAAATCCAAGAGCTGATCAATCCAGATGGGATTGTCCCAATTCCGAAGGCGATGATGAAGATTGTGAATATTCTACCTGCCAGAGAGAAAAATAAAGGATTGTTGCCTCTCACATTAAAGAATGGTGAAATTATGTGGGTACATACTGACTTAGTACCTGAAATGAAAGATGAAGGAAAAACTTCAAAATCCAAGAAAGGTAAAAAAGTCAAAACCTGCAACATGATTTCTCATGTTATTCCAGATCCTGATGATTTGGATCATCTATGGGATGGCAATCCTTTGGAGGATAGGCTGAAAGATTTAAACATATGTCCTCCAAGTTTAGCTACTCCTATCAAGCTCAAGTTGACTCATCAGCAGTAGCTAGCTATGAACAGTGTTCCCTTATACAGGGCACAACAAGTTTTCGCTGCTTATGAAAAAGTTCCTACAGGAATTTTTCCTTGTATCCTGAATCCTTCTCATCCCGTAGCTACAGAGGCTTCTATTCCTCATTCTCCTGTAGTTACAGAGATCTCTTCTCCTTCCTCTATTGAACCACCTGTTAAAAGTCTGCTGCCCATTCAGTTATACAGTCAGCAATCAGTCATTCTCATGAAAAAGATGGGCTATGACTTTCAAAAGGCAGAGGGTTTGAATTATGATAAAGGAATGCGACTTCCTTTACAAATTCAAAGTCAAAAATCCACTCTCGGATTGGGTTCTGAGGTTTCTCATAAAAATCCTCACAAGAAGAAGGTTAAGGGAAGAAAGACTAAATCCTGCAATATGGTACTTCCTTCTTCTGAATCTGAAGAAGAAACCTTTACTGGTACAAGATCTGGGAAAGAGTACCACAAAGATTATGAGGGATCCTCCAAAGAAACAGAGGATGTTAAAACACCACCAACTCAACCATCTCATATTCCTGCTAAACCATCTGTGGTTGAAAAGGAAAACAGAAAGCAGTACGCTTTGACGTCCCGTTGAAGTCTGCTTCCAGTCAAGGGGTAATGATGAAGCCCTATAAATTTGATATTCTAGCTCAGTTAGCCAATACTCTGGCTAGACTATCTATATTTGAGCTACTTCGCCTTTCTAAAGAAAGCAGGGAGACTTTGAGTGAAGCTTTACTTCAAGCAGATTCATGCTTAGCTCAACTCAAGAGTCTTGATAATACACCAGTATCGTGTCCACAATGTCATAGTGTGATGGAGGCAATTTCTAATATTACTTTCATACAAAAACACATGTTGTTGAAGCATAATAAGCATGACAGGCCTTTGTGCTACACTGGGTATATCGGATCCACTGAAATTGACAGGATTTACATTGATCCTGGGTCTTCTATTAGCATAATTCTTCAGAGTATGCTAAGACCTTTGAGGATTCCTACTAGTGATTTGACTTACACTAGTACCACAATAGTTGGTTTCAACTCTGGCAAGAGTAAACCACTGGGAAAGATTCGTCTGCAGATTCAGATTGGTGATCTTCGAACCATGGCTACTTTCTATGTTATCAACTCTGACGTATCCTACAACATCCTTCTCGAGCGACCGTGGATACATGTGCATAACATTGTGCCTTCAACTCTCCACCAATGCTTCAAGTATATGGATTCCCAAAGGGTTGTGAAAATTGAATTTGCTGATATCAATCCTTTCAAGGGTATTGAAGCTAATTTTTTTGACTCAATACTCTACAAACAAGAGCATGTGAAAGAGATATCAGATATGGCTGAAGATCAATCACCTATTGAAGATCAGTCTGTCAATGAAGATCCTCCAAAAGACCAACCTTTGAAGATCAAGGTCAAAGGTCGAATCCAACCCCAACCTGTCAGTAATCAACCTCTGATGATCAAGGTCAAAGGAAGAACTCTAGCTTCATCTGAGGAATCAATGAGTATTCTTGTCAAGAGCCAAGTTCAACCTCTTATGATCAAAGTCAAGGGACGTACTTCTCGTACGAATGATTCAGAATCACCAGTGGTCATCAACCTTGACAAGTCTACGCAAAAGACGGATGATGGTCCATTAATGATCAATCCGAAGCGTAGTAGTCAAATTATAAATGATGTAAATATTGATCATTCTGTACTTTCTGAAATCAATGAAGATTTCCTTTTTGAGTATATGGCTATCAAATTTGTTGAAAGAATGACTTTATCTCCTGATGATCAAAGTCATCAATATAAATATGACATAGATACAGAGAAAACTTTATACATTGACCATAAGAAAAATTCTTTTCTTCCTCATGTCGATGTTGGACCTTATGCTCAAAGGTACTTAACATCTTCTCCTTATCTTCTTCCCGTAGCCGCTTCATCGCAAGCTTGTGTAACTTTTAGACGTCACGAAGAATCTTATTTCGTGATTCCGTCTGATAAGAAAAACAAGCGCCAAATTGTGTTTGTCTTGGCTAAAAATATCCCTGTTGTTCACACGGATGATCTTAGAGATAAAGATAAAGGAAAAATCCGAACTGACAAATATAGTCAACAATCTCTCAAGATTATCCAGAAAATAGGATATGATTTGAAGACTATGCAAGGTCTTAATCAAGGCAAAGGTAGAAGATTACCATTATGTGGTGATCCGTTTTATCAGAAAACTCATCATGGGTTAGGATATGATCCTTCTCACATGTTTAATGACGATATACAAGAAGAATTCTCTTCCTCATATTCAGAAGAAATCTATTTCATCGAATCTGAATATGCTGGAGAGGACTATTACAATGAATCTGAATATGTATTTTCAGTCAACATGGTTCAAACTGAAGAAGAATCTGAATCATTTGAAAATGACCCTTGGGCTCAACAGATAGATACACAATGGGAACTTTGTTTTGAACAACGATAACCACCTACGGAGGATGAAATTCTCCAGATTGATGTAGGAGACGGAACTACATCCAAACCAATATTCATCAGTAAGAACCTTTCCGAAGATGAAAAGAAAGAGCTGATAAAACTGATTAAAGAATATATTGATATCTTTGCATAGAGTTATGAGGATATGCCGGGTTTAGATCCTAAAGTTGCTACTCATAAACTCAATATTCTTCCTAATGCCAAGCCTGTAAAACAACAACAGCGGCGTTTTCGACCAAATATGATGGATGCAATTGAAGCGGAAGTCAAAAAGTGGATTACATGTGGCTTTGTTCGTGAAGAACAACACCCAGACTGGGTTGCCAATATTGTTCCTGTTATGAAGAAGAACGAAAAAGTTCGAGTTTACATAGATTTTCGAGATCTTAATGCAGCTTGTCCAAAGGACGAATTTCTACTTTCGATTACTGATGTCATGATAGACAATACATGTGGTTTTGAACGCATGTCTTTCATGGACGGATTCTCAGGATACAATCAGATTAGGATGCATCCAGGAGATGAGAAGCATACTATTTTTCGTACACCCCTTGGAGTCTACTGCTATACGGTTATGCCGTTTGGTCTTAAAAATGCCAGTGCCACGTATCAACGGGCCATGAGCAACATCTTTCAAGAACATCTACGGAAGACAGTTGAATGTTATGTAGATGACATTGCTGCCAAAAGTTGATCAAAGGATGATCACATTCAAGACTTGAAAACAGTATTTGAGTTGATGCGCCAACATCAATTGAAAATGAATCCTACTAAGTCTTTCTTAGGGGTTTCTAGTGGCAAGTTTTTGGGATTTGTTATCACTTCTCAGGGTATCCATGTTGATCCTGATAAAATCAAAGCAATTCTTGAAATGCGTCCTCCACGCAATCTAAAAGAACTCTGCGGCTTCCAAGGTCGCATTGCTTATATCAGGAGATTTATATCCAATATCTCTGGGAGATGTCAGCCTTTCTCCCGTCTATTAAAAAAGGTATATCATTTGTCTAAGATGAAGCATGCCAGAAAGCCTTCAATGACATCAAGCAATACCTTACAAACCTACCTGTTTTGGTACCACAAGTGGTAGGAAGACAATTTTTGCTATATGTTCGAGCATTGGATCATTCACTTGGTGCTCTTCTTGCACAGAAAAGTGATATGGGTCATGAACAGGCAATTTATTTTCTTAGCCGAATGATGGTCGAAGCTGAACACAGGTATACTCCTGTAGAAAAGGAATATCTGGCTTTGGTTTTTGCTGTTCAAAAGACACGACATTATGTGTCAGGACAGACTATTCATGTCATCTCCAGAATAAATCCTATTCGGTTATCGACGAGAAAATCGAGCATTCTTAACTCCAGGTTAGCTACCTGGGCGATGTTGCTCACTCCTTATGACATGGTTTATGTACCTCAAAAGTCGGTGAAGGGTCAAGCATTAGCTGATTTCTTAGCAGCTCACCCTATACCTGAAACATCGAAGCTATATGAAGATATTCCAGATGAAGTCATAGATTGCAATATGACTTTAAAGGATGATATTTGGCAATTATACTTTGATAGAGCATCACGGATCGGACCTAAAGGAAATATTGTCTCCGGGGTAGGAATCGTCTTAGTTTCTCCTGACAAAATATTCATATACCGTGCTTATTCTCTCAATGAACCATGCTCCAACAATGTAGCTGAATACAATGCTCTGCTGATTGGTCTCCAAGTAGCAAAACAATTGGACATCGAGTTTCTGGAAGCTTATGAAGATTCTCAACTGATTGTTAATCAGGTTAGAGGAACATATGAAGTCAGAAATCCTGACCTCATCCCTTTTCATCAAGTGGTAGTCGAATTGGTCCTCTCATTTAAAGGATTCTTTATTGAATTCGTACCACGTTCTCAGAATTTAGAAGCTGATGTTCTTGCCAGCTTAGCTGCAGACTTAGATGTTCCAATTCGAAGACAAAACACCATTACTTTGTTGGACCAAGACTTATTCTGTGTCAAGAATAATCTGCATATTGAACAGAGTTATACTACAGAGTCAATTTTCCAGCAGAGGGATTGGAGAAGTCCATTCATTGATTATGTGGTTCATGAGATTTTACCTGAAGATCCAAAAGAAGCTGCATCAATCAAGAGACGATCATTTTGATTTTAGTATGATTCGTCTTTACATATGTTATATCGTCGTTCATATGATGGACTTTTGCTGCGCTGTCTCTCAGAAAGTGAAGCTAAGCAAACACTCCGTGAAGCTCATGATGGTGTCTGCGGTGCCCATCAACCTGGTCCAAAATTACAAGATCACATTCGAAGGATGGGGTATTATTGGCCATCCATGATAGCAGATACTGTGGATTATGCCAGGCGATGTAAAGCATGTCAGATTCATGCTGATTTTATTCATCAACCATCGGAGTTCTTGCATTCTACAGCAGCTTCTCGGCCCTTCGAAGCCCGGGGCATGGACATTATTGGTCCGATTAATCCTCCTTCTGTTAAGGGACATCGGTTTATATTAGCTATAACCGATTATTTTTCTAAGTGGGCAGAAGCAGTTCCCTTGTTGAAGTGAAAACATCTAATGTGATTAACTTCATCAAACATCATGTTATTTATCGTTTTGGGATCCCTCGACGGATAATACATGATAATGGACCACAATTTGCCAGTCAGGCATTTTATCGGTTTTGTAATAAGAATCGAATCCAAAACCTGGCTTCTACGGCTCATAATCCAGCTGCTAATGGTTTAGCCGAAGCTTTCAATAAGACGATCATCAAACTTCTCAAAAAGTTCGTCTCTTCTAATAAACGTGATTGGAATGAGAAGCTTGGAGAATGTTTATGGGCTTATCGAACAACAGTCCAAACTCCTACTGGTTTTACACCATTTCTACTAGTTTATGGATGTGAAGCTGTCCTTCCATTGGAAATTCAGATTCCATCTCTTCGAATAGCCATTGCTAATGAGCTAACTACAGAGAACAATGATCGCTTATGACTCCAAGAACTTGAAGGATTGGATGAGAAACGTCTTCAGGCTCAACAACATATTGAGCTATATCAAGCCCGTATATCTCGAACTTTCAATCGTAAAGTTAAAGAGAGGGTATTTAAAGTCGGTGAACTAGTATTAGCTGTTCGAAGACCGATGGTGATGACTCATAAGAGCAAAGGGAAATTCCATGCAAAATGGGAAGGCCCTTATGTTATTGAGACAGTTTTTTTCCAACGGTGCCTATCGGTTATCTAAGCCCAATGGAGATTTACTCATGATGCCGATCAATGGCAAATTTCTTAAGAAGTACTATGTATAAAAAAAACAAACAGAATGAAAATAAAATCTTTTTTATTTTTGTTCAGAACAAAGGATCAAGGACGAGGACCACTGCCTTCCTTATTGAATATATAGTTAGCCAATGCATCGAAGACATCATTGCCTGAGTTCACAAAAAACTTACAGGCAACCATCCTCAGTGCCTCTTCTTCGGAAGTTTTTCCTGGCTCTACTAAGAAAGCAAAGATGTCTTGGGATGGCTTGGGTGTAGAAGAGCCTTCGCCTATTCCGGTTGGACCTGACACAATTGGCTCAATGGGGCGCATCTTGATGATGTCCTCAACCTTCATGGTGACTTCGGTCTTTTGCAGCACGTCCTTGGAAGACATTTCCAGCAGAGGAGTGGAAACAAGGACAAAATGTTACAAAGAGTTATCATCTATTTATAGGAGAGAACTATTAATGAACCGGTCTTAGAAATTGAAATAACTTTTCATTCCCGAAAAGACCTATCCATTCATTACATCAGATTCATCCATTTAATTGTGGAATTGAATTGAACTTTCTTTTCCCAAGAGAAACGTTGGTTCATTCATTCTATCATAAATTTGGTATATATCCTCAATGACGTCTGTCTTCTTATTTTTCCCAGCTACCAATGTTTGGTTAAGCTGATTACTTGTCTCCTCGGAGAGAAATATTAATCTTTTATCTTACCAGTTGGTATAAAAAGTTGGATTTATTATCTATCATGTCCATTCGACCTCTGCATAAATATTAAGTCTGCTTATTTTGCCTATCTATCATGTCCATTTGACCTCTAAATAGATATTAATCTATTTTTCTTTGAGTCGTTATAATCTGTCACGTCCATATTACCTCTGATAGTATTGTATACTCTAAAACAGAAAACAAGATTTCATTATCTATCTTGTCCATATTACCTCTGGATAGATACAAATTATTGAGTATAGAAGACTTGTCACGTTCTTATTACTTCTGACAAATATACTAAAACAAACAACAATTCGTTTTTCTGAGAATCATACGATAAGATCAAATTATCACTGATAAGAATTTTTGACTTATCAAAATACCATGAACATCGAAAAAGTTTCAAAGGAGAATTTCCCACAGAATTGTCATTTCCATCCTCACTTTATCATCATAAAAGTCTATTACATTTCTTAGACTTTCTTACAAATCATAATGGAAATCTATTACATCTTGAATTTTTATTCTATACGACAACGATGACCTAATGGATATCTATTACTTCTTTGGATCTTCTTCATCGGATTCGTTGTTGGTGTCAATTCCTTGCTGTCTGAGCTCCAATGGCGACCAGAACAGTAGGAATTAACTCTGGTCTTCTCTCTCAGACGAGAGGAGAATCCCAGAGTTTGGCAGCCTGAAGACATGTTGCTGTCAATACAACTGGTGGAGAAATGACGGCCCTTCAGAAGAGATAGGAACGTATCTAGCATTGAGATACGATTCCTAGTTCTGCCGTGAAAGAAACTCTACTACCCAACTTCTCGGGTTAGAGTTGACTCCACCATCCAACTTTCCATGTATAAAGGCTCTTCCTACCATCTAAGGAAGACCCTTCTATCCCACGAAGAGTTTTGAGTTGTTTGATTTGCGCGTCAAAAGCGCATGAGCTCCCTGATGTGTGTGTCAGAAGAATGCTCCCCACAGCATCCATATCGCCAATGCCAGTTCTGGAAAAGTTCTTTAGCCAAGCTTCTGCAGAAAAACAGCACAGAAATTTTTTTAACAGAAGTGTCATCAGGCGCATATTGGCCAATCAAAGATAGACAATTGCGCACTATGTCCGGTTAAAGACAAATGCTTGTCTTCGATAGGCGCACCTTATCTATCAAGCATTTGCATTCGTTTTTCAAGCGCACCTTATCTATCAAGGATTTGCGCTCATTTTCAGCAAGCGCGCCTTATCTATCAAAGATAGGCTCTTGTTTTCAACAAAAGCTCAAAGGCAGCCGATTGTGCACCCTATTTAAATCAAAGAAAAGCGCACTCTGCCCCTTTTATGAAAATCAAATACCTATTTCGGTGAAATGTGACGCGCATAACAATGGATAAATGATGATTATACACAGAAAAGCTACTGTTCCACGATGGGCTTACCATCGAGATCAGATGTTGTTGAATCAACGACTGATGACACGGAGTGTAAGGGAATGACATCGGAAAGCATTTCCATCATCAATCCCTTGTCGGAGGAGGGAGTCTTGCAAAAAGTCATCTTCGGAGAAGAAGAAGAATAAAGGAATGAGAATGCATCCTTTAACTCAGCTATTTATAAAGGTTCAAAGAAGCAGATGGCGTGAGTCTATTTTGGGAAAGATCCTAATAAGAGGCGCTCATAACCACGAAATAGCTCCACGTGTTGTTTTGTTTCTCTTGGAAATGAGCAAGCATGGAAACAGTCAAAAGAGGTGTAGAATGATCCTATATCAATGCACCACACGAATAAAGGTAAAAACAACACCAGGATTTTATTTCATAAAAAGAGAGTAGGCCCCTACAGATAAGTTGAGTGTCACAATACATAGATGACACCCCTACACAAAAAATTATTTTTTCTTCTCTCCTTCATTGGGCTGACGAAGGGAGACACCTAACTCGTGCACATTGTGGATCCCTGAACGACGCATCAGATCGAGGAATGCTTCTGCATTACCGGATCCTTCGTAGGCAGTTGAGGGACCCCATTTATACGATCGAAGATCGCTGGAGTCAGTCCAAAGCACTCCATGAAGTTGCGTTCTCGCAGCGATTGATCGACCTCCGTCTCTATGTCAAGCCTTTAGCCTTGAGCCTTTTCCTTGTCAGCCTCTATCTCTTTCTTCGGTGCCATGACAATATGAGGATGAGAAGTGAGAATGAAAAAGTTTTTCTTATATAATCAATCAACCCTTCATATTCCCTATGGGAAACTGAACATTATCAATGCAACTCGGGGAGACGAAGAGGCGTTCGAATGTTTCGAGAGAAAATTCATTATGACAGTTGAGTATTGACCGACGCTATTTCTTGACTTTTCATATTCAAAGTATTTCGAAAATTTTGAAGTCTTTTCAAATTCCGAAAACTTTGAAGGGGGTCTTGTAGGAGCGTAAAAAGTGCTTTATTTTGACTAAATCAAAGGAATTAAAGACTTTACGCAAGCAACTATTTATGAGCTATTTACGCCAAGGCCATTTGTACTGGAGTTTACGCTAGCTATTTTACGCCAGGGCTAATCATTGAGTTTTACACTCAGGGACAGACTGTCAGGCCATATTTAATGCAGAAGATTTGATTTGAAAGAATGATTATGCTGACAGCATGCTATACAGAAGTCAAGAAGATCGAATTATCACCAAAACCCGATGCTTGTCGTATGGTGTGCAGAGAAGGCTATTTTACGCTCAATAAAATCACTTCTTTTTATGCACGATAGTTATGTGAGCTTTTACGCTCAAGGCTATTGTGAGTGTAAAGTCTATTTGGGCTAAGTTTTATGCTCAAGGCTATTTTAGCCACTTTACACTGGGAAGTTTTATTTGAGTTGTTTTTACGCCAGTTTGCCACTTTACGCTCGGAGCATATTTTGGGTCGTTTTTACGCCCAATCCTTCCTGACTACTTTGAAACGTGGTTTATCCACGTGGCTTTCATGCCACATTTATTGAGGAACGTATATACGTGCTCCCTATTTTTGTTGAAATAATGGGACACGTGTCAACATACGTAGAAGGTGACTTCCATCGTGGGTGACAGTTACCAGCGTAAAAACCCAATTTTGTTACTTTTTACGCACAATGGGTCAAGTCTATAAATAGACTTATTTTTCACATCAAAACACACGGAGAGAGACAGGAGAATACAAAAAAAAGATCAGAGTTCAGAGACTTTGATTTTCCAGAGAGCATTCTTCTTCAACTTTTTTTCAGAACAGAGTAAAGCAAAGCAGGAAAGCATTCGACTTCGCCATCAGTGCCCAAGTGCGTCGATACCTTTCTGGTGACTTAGTTCTTCCGGCTGTTCATCTTATAGCAGTATTCTTCATCATCATTGTATGGTCCAATGAACAAAGTGATCGCCTTCAGATCAGACTTCCATAGCAATACTTCCCAGAACAATTTGTACTTTTTGTACTCTTTCTCGTTTTATTTTCAAAAGCCAATTTCATGCATTTTGTTAAGTGAAATATTGATACCGCAGCCGAGGAAGCAGAATGGCTTCGGGAGCTCATGTATGATCTTCCAGTGGTTGGGGCGCAAATACCGGCGATATAGATATACTGCGACAACCAGGCGACTGCGGCGGTGGCATCAAATGACCTCTTCAACGGGAAGAAGAGGACTGTGCGGTTGAAGCACAGGGCAGTACACGATCTTATCAAGAGAGGTGTTATTGTAGTGATTGATGCTCGAAGTCAGGAGAACCTGGCGGATCCGTTCACCAAGGGCCTCAAGCGCCAGCTGGTCAATGACACGGCTTGTAAAATGGGCTTGAAGGCATTCTGATATTGTATTATTGTATTCCTACCATAAAGTTTTATGCTAATACTACAAAGAGAAATCTACTAGGCATCTAGCTTTTGGTTCAAGGGAGGACCACTAATCGGAAGAATATCAGGAACGGTGGGTGCATGTTCTATTGGACATGGAGAGGTTACGGACCTATAACTACTATTATTTTCTGCGGAAAATGGTTCCTGTGGGAAGGTTGGCTTAATTGCCTTAATGAGTTCTCAGGCAGAGTGAATGCCTGGTGTGCTTTACAGGAAGCACGGTAGAGCAGCACTACAAGGAGTGAAACTCCATACTACAGTGGGGTGACTCCACGATGAGGTTCCTATATGTGGGGTGCTGCCCAGGAATAGGATAAAGCCTCGGCTTTGCAAGCCAAGTCACAGCGGCGTAGCACTGCAAATAGGCAGTTAGCCTAATATTGTATGTTGAAGTAAAGAGGGGTGTAGTTAGCACTACAAAGAGGAGGAGTTCCTCGTGTTATAGTGGCACGACACCACGATAAGGTACCCAGTTAGGGATAAAGCCCTGGCCTTGCAAGCCATGTCGTTGCGGCGTAATACCGCAAAGGAGCCTAAGGCTTCATGCTGGGTAGTTTGGCACTACAAAGAGGCGGTTGCCTCATGCTACAGTAGTATGACACTACGATGAGGTTCCTGGTACGGGATAAGGCCTCGGCTTTAAGCCATGTCATAGCGACGTAGCACCGCAAGGGAAGCGCAAAGCGCTTTATGCCATGTCTCTTTATAATGAACTCACCTATAGTGTATGGACAAAGAGATATCAGGCCGTCTCTTGAGGGTAAACTTGTAGACGCCCAAAATTATACTCTGAAACCAGGCAGGCACAGGGCCTTTAATGTGTATCCAGAAGCACATGTAACTATATTATGTGAGTGGGAAGAATTTCAGCTATGATGCTGAATTCAAGGCTTAGTCCATTCTTGTATTATAGTCTGTTGTTTGACCCATGTGAGAAGATTCAAGTCGTCAGCGACATCTCTCCTAATGCATGATGGACAGTTACTGTGGGGAACACATATATATAGAGATATGTGGGGGATTGTTGGGTTTTGGCCTCTTTTGTTTAGAACTTTAGTCCCACATCGGCTAGGCCAAAACAAATGTATCTCTATATATTAGCTTTTCTATTTTAGAGATGCACATGTGGTATGGAGGTGCACATGGGTGTGCCATGTAGGGTTATTTTTCTAATAAAAAAAAGGCTAAATCAACAATAGAAAGCATTCATGCTTTTTGCTCTTAAAAAATTTATTTCCATGGGAGCTAAGCCCCGTAGGGGCTTAGCGACTCGGCCTCGGACTCGGACTCGGACTCGGACTCGGACTCGGGCTCATGGGCTCATAAGGCTTAATGTGGCATTTTGTTGGCGCACTTTGCACTTAGCACGTCAGCATCGTCGCTAGGCGCATAGTGCGCTTTAGTTGCACTCGTTGCGCGAGCCACTTACACTGCCACGTTGCGCGTCACAGGTTGCACGACCAGGTTGCGCGCCAAGTTGCACACAGGTTGCGCCGGGTGCGCTGGCTCCGCTGGTTGCGCAGTGGCGCAGTGTGCGCAGTGGCACAGGTTGCGCATGTTGTGCAGTGGCGCAGTACGCACAGTTGGCGCAGGTTGGCGCAAGTGGCTCAGTGCGTGGAGTACAAGGAGCGTAGGGTGCGCGTAGTTGGCGCAACTTGTAGCAGAACGTGTGTTTGCATGTTCGGGATGGTTTTTACCACGTCCCTAACTTTGTGGCAACCGAACAGTTGTTGCAGGACCTATATAAGGCATCCTCTCTCTCTCTCAAGGCAAGATATATACAAGTAAGAGAAGCCACCACAGAAAGTTTACGAAGTGTTTTTTAGCGCAAGTAAACAGAGAATTTAGCAGTATTCTTCAACACAGTTCTGATAGGAATTTGCTTACAAATTCCAGCAGCCTTCGAGAGAGAGAGGAAAGGCGCCGCACCAGCATTTCTTTTGCATGGGAGTTCGTGTCCATCCGAGGAGTCATAAGAGCAGGAGTGTTCCAATTTCTCCGAAGAACTTGCTGGTTCCTGGAAGCTGTTCGTGTAGGGCAAATAAAGCTTTGAGCAACGGTGATTATTCACCCCAGCCGGAGTTCTTCCATCTTTCGCCTGTCATCTTCTTCATTGCTGTCAGTAATTCTGATTGTATTTTCTTTTTAGAAATCCTACGATCGATTGCTGTTGATTACTAAATCTTTTTAGATTCTCGTAATTCAGGATCACCTTCTTTGAAGTGTTGATTTGAAACATTATCTTTACAATCGTTTCATATTCTCAAGTTTTCTATCGAAAAAATTGTGCCCCGACAATAACACTTGTCATTCTGAAGTTATCATGTTATGGGCTTGGGTGCTGCAGAGTGAATGAACTTAGTATGATCAAATGGTCAAATGCATCAGACACAATTTAAAAATGAACTTAACTTGGCCTTGCTAGACTTGCATGAACAAATTGATTCTGAAATAAAAAAGCTAGGAAACAAAGATGCTAACCTACATCTAACTGAACTAGATAAATCTTAAAAGTAAATAGAAACTTTTTACTCTAGGAACATACAAAAAATGGTGACAATGAAATGATAACTATAACTGACTTCGATCATGAACCATTAAGTACCACCATTTATGCGTTTCTAGTTGGAAAATCAGAACAATGACATCGTCTCTTATACCCACACATATTTCACTCTTTTAATTAAGATACATTTAGTTTAAAGCACAAAGTCATTAAGAAATAAAGAATGCAAGTACAATAGCACTCAAATAATAGAAAAGAAACCTGAATCAAAACCCTAATTATTCCAAAATTTTGAAAGAAAAAATATGTAGATTCGCCAAATTAGAAATGATGCATATGAATCAAAATGAACCAAATTATGCAAATTATGGATAGAGAATCGTACCAGAAAATGAAATCAAGAATTATTGTGCTGCTGTCAACCGTGTCGTGCCGTCGTCAGGCCCGTCATTCGGCCGTCAGCCTCACCGCGCCACTGTAGCAGAGGAGGAGAGAGAGAGAAGAGTGGAGCGCTTATGCGGAGGGGGTAGAGATGAGTTTTCGCAAAAACAGAGGGGATAGGAGTTTTCGTTGAGAGATGAAGAAAAATTTTGAGGGACTAAAATTTTAGGGGGAAATTTTCGTGCTGTTCAGGCGAAAGGGAAAATTTTGTGTGCCCGTTTTCTTCTCTCTGTAACGATTTTAGGGGTCTTTTGCTAGAGGGAAAAAAATTATGTTGCAAAAGGAACATCAACTTATTGCAACGATAAAAGTTAGTTGTCAAAAGTTTAATACTCTTTGTTACAATTCTATTTTTTTTGTAAAAATTATTTTTTGTCGCAAATAATTTTACCACCAGTTGTCAAGAGCGGGAATAGAATGTGCCAACTATTTTGCAACAAAATATTTTGAATGATTTAGTTTTTGTTGCTTAAAAATTGTAAAACCAGCTTTTGCAACAATTATATAAATTCCATTGCAATTATTGAACTTGTACAACAAATCGCCAAAAAATTTGTCCCAAAAAGTCACTTTTCTTGTAGTATAGGCTGTGAAATCCAATTTTTTTAACTACCTACTAATGCAGGCCGTAAAAGACCATAATAATCCTATATTTTACGGCTCTTATAAATACGTGCAATAATTGATAGTATTTAAAGGCACTAAAAATACAGGCCGTAATAAAGAGCGAAAAAAGGAAATTTACGGCTCGCATTTCACGTGCGCCGTAATATTATGTCATTGACGGCCTGCATCTAATGCACGTCATAAATAAAAGGCCGTAAAAGTCCTAATTTGGTGTAGTGGCTGGAGTTTATACAGAATATCGCATGAAGAACAATGATAGCCTTTACTAACATAATGTATGTGTACTCATATGTTTTAGTTTCTTCAAAGCCAACTATCATCAATAGGTTTTAATTGTATCAGAAGGAAAGATGCTGGATTGGCAGCTATCGTTTGTTGAAATTACAAGAGGTAGCTACCAATGTCGGACTTTAAATTTTGAGTCCTGAGACAAACTCTAATACCATGTTTGGTACGCGGTATTTTTTTATTCCCGAAAAAATTTAGGGTGGGAATCTATTACCATGTTTGTTTGGGTTATGCAAAATTTATTCCCGGGAGTTAAAAATATCCGGGTAAATAGTTTATCCATAAACTTAAGAATAGGTGGGTATTTTTCTTTTGTCCGGGCAAAAAAAAAAATTTGTTTGAACTTTTTTCTACTTTTTGATCATTTTTGAACATTTTTTCTTTTTTCGCCCTCTTCTGCCCTTTTTTGTTGTTTTTGTCGTTTTTTTGGTCATTTTGTCAGTATTTATCGATTTTTTTTCGCTTTTTGTCATTTTAGTCCTTTTTGTCCCTTCTTTGATATTTTTTGTCGTTTTTTCTCTTTTTGTCACTATTTTGTCATTTTTACCGGTTTTTGTCGTTTTTGGCTTTTTTGTCATTTTAAGTAGTTTTCTGTTTCTTTTTTTTTATTTTTTTTTTCTCTTTTTTGCCATTTGTTATCTTTTTTGTTATCTTTTGTCGTTTTTATCCTTTTTCTCTTTTTACCGGTTTTTGTCCTTTTTTGTCATTTTTGTTATTTTTTGTCTTTTTGTTTTTTGCCATTTTTTGTTGTTTGGTCATTTTTCGTATTTTTTTGTCGATTTTGTAGTCGTTTTTTTGTCATTTTTGTAGTTTTGTCATTTTTGTCTCTTTTTTTGTTTGTCGTTTTTCGTCTCTTTTTATCTTTTTTTATCGTTTTTTACTAGTCTTTTGTCGTTTTTTGTTGTATTTTGTCGTTTTGTTGTTATTTAGTAGTTCTTTTGACATTTTTGTCGTTTTTTGTTGTTTTTTTGTCGTATTTTGTTTTTTGTTGTTGTCTTTTTGTCGTTTTTGTAGTAGTTTTTTTTGTCGTTTTTTGTAAAAAAAAAAATTATCCTTTTTGTCGTTTTTTGTTGTCTTTTGTTCTTTTTGTTGTTTTTATTTTTCTATATTTTTTTTTGTTTTTGTCATTTTTTGATCTTTTTATCGTTTTTGTTGTTTTCTGTCATTTTTGTCGCTTTCGTTATTTTTTTGGTTTTTTTATCTTTTTTTGTTGTTTTTTGGATTTTTGTTTTTTTTATTTTTGTCGTTTTAGTCTTTTTTTTTGGCCTTTTTGTCTTTTTTTTATTTTTCGTTTTGAGTCGTTTTTTTTACTTTTTTTTTCATTCCTTTTTGACATTTTTTCGTTTTTGGTTTTTTTCTTCATTTTTTTCTTAATTTTTTAGTTTTTTTATCATTTTTATTTTTTTTTTCCGGGAATGTTCATATAGTCACCAACCCAAACATGGGAATGTAATTTTCCAGAAAATTTAATTTCTTGGAATTTGATTCCCGGGAATATAGAATTCCCAGCTATATAGTATTTCGTATACCAAACGCCCCCTAAAAGTTGTGCCCTCAAAGCTTAATGCTCATACAATTTTTTTTATGGACAACAATAAAATAGTATTATCAACACAAATTTTAATAAAAAATAATTAACAAATATAATATCCAAAATAATATATTTTATAATGAAATACTAATAGAATTGAAGATATTTCAAGCAAAAAATTGATGTTCTAAACAAATAAATAACTAATAATTTTTCAAATAATTCTAAAAATAAAAAAATTGTAACTTGTTCTG
>JANAVB010034394.1:45000-69844 GCA_029216955.1 Iris pallida | reverse complement strand
CACCCACCGTGAGGGTACGAGTACGTAACAACGCCCAGCCTACGCCGCAGTGTCGGCGGTAGAAGCGCCTAGCTCAATGCATATAACAGTATAAGACTAAACAGTTTACTCCCCGATGGGGGTGACATAGCAGATCAGTCTCAATCACATCTAAGTAGAGCATGATAAAGATAGATAAACATAAAAATCCAAAAGAGATACAGGAGATAGAAGTCTAATGTCTATTATACATAAACCCATAAATACATCTCAAAACTCAATACAGTAATCCACAAGTAAAATAAACTCCAGACAAAATGAAATAACTAACAACCTCTAATGTGTCTCCTCTAGGCTAGCAGCACCTCCAGGCTATCTGTAAATTTATCAACATGTCCATCAGGACGGGGAGCGAGCACAAAACATCTCACGCAGTTCATATCGAGTTAGGAAATATAAAGCATGCAATAGAGTAAAGTACATAAACGCTGAAAAGAGAATATAGAACATAAGATTTAATAACAGAAATCTAATATGATAAGTAAGAACGTACGAACATGTGATTTAGAGTACAATCTGGTTAGTAAACGGGCTAGAAGATGCATGGTAACTCCATTGTACGTGGGTGTACAATAGACATATACAATAGTTATACAATGTACAATACATAACCAATTCTACTCCCCCTCCCAATCAATACACAAGGATACTCCAGTTACGTTATCTTATATAGTGTACAATGTATACAATGATGTTATGTTACAATAGTGTACAATGGTCTATCCCTGGGCTCATGTGATAATGAAGTACAATATGCACAATGAGTACAAGGATATGGGTATTCAATAAATACAATATGGAAGTAAACGCACGTCACAATATGTATTTAGTGATACAAGATAACATCTCAAAGAAGATCCATATAGTACCAATCCGTGATACAGTCGTGTCAGCATCAAGTACAGTAATCTAGAGCAAGAATGTAATCCATACAAGTATGAAACGGTCAGAGAATGTATCGCCTGATGTCTGAATGTCCAAGTAAATATACTATCCGAGGAGAGGTGTCTGGCTCCTAATTAGAATAGCACAAGTCACAACATGTCCAGAAGGGTATATAAAGTACTACAATCATTCTACATGATCTAGTCAACTACTAGGCCAAGTCAACCCTTGTCAACTCTGGTCACTGACTAGTCAAACTAGGTCAAACTAGGTCATGTCCTAACCCAGTAAGTCTTACTAGGCCTAACCAAGACTATCCTAGCAAGCACACATCAATACAAGGCTATACAGCCAACATACACCCAACTCTATATAGCATGCATTATTCAATACTCAAATAGGCAAGAATTCACATTGGATATACACTAGGTATCTATTACTTTAAGCTATATATGTCTACACATATATAAACATGCATATAGTATTCAACATTAGGTCTATAATCATGGCATTTCAATGGTTATATAACTTATATATTACAACACAATATGCTAACATATATAAATATCATACATAGCTAAGTTAACTATATTCATAAATACTTATTTAAGAGGCTATGTGTGTATGTGAACATGGCAAAGGGGCAAGTGAGGGTTAAATGGGCATACATAGTGTAACTATCAAAGAGTGTCAAAGTGTAAGTGAACAATGTGTCAAGTTGATAGTGTCAACATAGTGTAAGGGGTACATGGGTAAATAGATTTGTGTTAACATAGAATATTACATCTCATTAACTTTATATTGCATACATTACATCTATTATATATTACATTCATGCTTGCATTCATTCATCATTCATTTATTCTCTTGCACTACTATATGCACCATACATTACATACTATGGAACCTACATATTCATTACAAGCCATACTTATACATGCTTACATTAGATAGATACTTACACCATACATCATTTATTTAAACATTTACCATGCTTGCATTCTCTATTTAGTTACATAATGTATATACATTAACATGGGTTAAAATCAATAGAACATTATATTACACACAAGGGTGCACAAAATGCATATGCCGAATAGTAACTCCTACTAATAATGAATACTATACCATCTCAGCATGATTAAACTCTATGATTAAAGTATGTTATAGATCTATGTGTTAGCTTTCCGAACTTTAAACGGTCGCGTTTTCGTTTCCGAAACTCCCGAATCGCAAAAACAACCGAGAACGCGTTTGTTTTTCATACAGCTGACACTCAAATAATTCTCCAGAAAGTTACAGAAAAATTAGGCCTATTAATACATGTTTTTGGAAAGCTAACTTCAATACACTTCTTTTAAAAAACGGAGATTAAACCGAGCTTTGAGCTAAAGTTATGACATTTCGAAGTTAGGCTGAAATTAAAAACGGGATAAAAATCATGACGGATTTGATAGTTTGAGCCAAAAGATACACAATATATATCCTAATTATCCACAACAAATAGCAATAATAATTGAGGAACCACACTCACAAACTTGATTATATAATCATCATGAACCATTTATTACATCTATAAATATAGATACACTCTCATTACAATATATATATAATCTATATATGTAACATGAACACATCCACAACACAAAGGACACTCCTATGACCTCCAAATGGACACAAAATAGACACAAATGGATATACAACCATGGGGGTCATTCCTATGGGTTCAAAATAGACCTATATATGAGAAATGAAAAGAGAAGGGATTTATACCTCCGGTAGATCGAATCGAAGAAAACCTTCCCGGAGCGACACCGACACGTAGAGATTCCAAAAGGACACAACGAGCTCCGAATCCTCCCATCCACTGGGTACTTCCTCCTTGAGAATGGAGAAGGAAAAGAAGATTTGGTGGTGAATTTAAGTTTGGTGGAGAAATTGCTAGGAATTGCTCTCTAGGAATTTGGGGAAGAACAAGAGAGAAAAATAGATGGATGACAAATGGGAGCTCAACCCTATCCTTATTGGTGGCTGGCCATAAAGGTGGTTTTTGTCCTATTAGGAAAAGTCCAAAGCCCCTACTAACCTATTCTATGAGTATTAGGAAAGGGCTAATTGGTTGGGGCTAAATTAGTCATTCTAAAGTCTCTAATCACACTAACCTTATCCATAATAATTAGTCTAACCTCTAACTAAATTTTCTCATGTGGACTAAAATTAATATCATGTGGGCCATGCCTAACTAGTGTGTGGGTCCCACTAGAGTCAAACTACCCCCGGTCCCCGTTTCAAGTCGGATTGAGTTGAAATTCGAACCCGACTCAAATAACCCCAAAATATCTATAAAAATAATATCAAAATAATTCAAAGAGGTCAAATACAAAAATCCTTAGGCCAAAAATGACATTAAATATCATAATCACATGGTTAGGCTCTAGGTCAAACAGTCTCTAGGTTTCACTAGCAAACGTCAAAACCACAAGTCATTGATTTAAATAATGTTAAAATGATTTAAAATCACCAAAAATCATATCATGATTAAATATCATTATTAAAATAATTATAACACAAAATTTCAAATTACCCCCACAAAAATTAAAATAAATGAAAAAATCAACCCAAAATTTAGGGTGCTCACATCCTACCCACCTATAAAATTTCGTCCTCGAAATTAAATTTCGTAATCCTTCTAGGTCAACCCCCACAATAAATCTCGAACTTAATAAATCATACCATCAAAGGACGACATACAGGGTCATGGCATACGGTGGTAGTGAAAGTCCTCATCGAGTATTCTATCATGCTAACCAAAACGGTCATAGGTTCAAAACACACAGCAATCTAGATGCTAACAAATTACAAAACACAAACCATCAAAACGTAAGGCAGTCTACCATCCTATATGAAACTGATACTTTCATAAAATAAAGAAAAGTACTACCCATTATCTTTAAAGGGTTCAGAAAAAAAAGAAAATCAAAATCAAAGTAAGGAATGAAAGCCATTCCATGGAAATTTCCAATCACAATCATATTAAGAATATTAGTCTTGATCGATCTAATTGATCAAATTGGGAAAATCAAGATTTAGCAATATGGAGGACAGTTCAACAAAGTCTGAGATCGAGCATACAAGGATAGAGATTCAGGTCACAATCAATTTAATTCAATTAAGTACAACCCAAGATAAATATGATAAAAAAGATAATCGAGTCGATTTTCGGATTAAGGAAACTAGGATTCAATGATATTGAAAACTCCTTTTAGAGAAACAGAAAGATTTCATACGAAGTCAGCAAATCATCCCTCTCTAATACTATCAGTTTATCATTTGCTAAACCATATTCTTTTTTTTTTCTCACAAGTCCCAATATGAAAGTCAACCTCTATATAACTCATCGAAATTTTATAACCTTCAGTCATCTAAACCTTTACCACAATCACCATAGACAAAATCTTTAAGTTCCAAACATTTTCCACGAAACATACCCCTCTTTTTAGGAGTCAACACTTCATTTAATCAAAATTTCAAATTCCTTCACCTCGTTTTAAATTAGATCCAAAACCTCTAAATCCAGTTTATGGAATCCTTGGACTTGTTTAAATCGAGTCTCGTATTCACTAAACTCCAATACACTATGTCACACAAAATTTTTTTTTTTTATAAATCAACCTTCATATTTTCTTCAACGTTCACCTTCAAATATTTTTTTTTGAATTCTACAATTTTCTTCCATCATCTAAATAATTTCTATAACGTAAATCCTTGTGTCTCTCTGTCTCTAGTCACCATCTTACAATATCTAGTTCAATTTCGCATAATCATTTATTCGATTAAATTCTCCTTTCCATCTCTAAATTTCTACATAGCCTTGTATAGTTTCCAAATCATAACAAAGATTTTTAAGTTCTCAAACCTAGGTTGACCTTAAACATCCTCATTAGTTTTGAAATACATCCATGAATTATTCATAACCCACTTTCTGTGATTGTTTCTAAATTGATAACATTTATCCCTCGATTTCATTTTAAACCTTTACCACATCTCCATTTCAAAATTTTCATATTTGACATCCAATACTCTGATTCCTACAAAATCATCATATGATACCAACTACATCATTTCGAACTAGATGATTTATATCACTTCCTCAACATTTCTTAGATAAAGATATAAAGATTCAAGAGTTTTCAAGGTATAGCTGACAGAATTATATGGACAGGAATTGATAATCAGGACAGGTATATAAGACAAGGAATGATGGTATAAAAATATTGGCAGGAAAAGAATGATAATATAATCTGTTCTGCTTATCTATTTAAAGAGGGACCCATTTTTTTGAACAAGAATTATATACCAAATCCAAATAAGGCCTAGCAAATTATTGGTTTATGTGTATTAAGAAGAAATAAATTTTTGTAAGAAGTTACACAAGGTTTATAAAATAGCTAAAGCTACATCCTAAGTAAACAATGAGAAAAACAAACAAAACAACAATAATTCCTTCTCTTTTTTTGAATGACTGAAACAAAGTAGCAAAACATGTTCGAAACATTTAAGGTACAATCTGATAATCATATGCATCTATCCAAAATTATGGTACTCTAAATTCTCGTCATACTAGTGAGCAAGGCTACGATAATCACAGAGTCCTTGACTTATGCACATACCTCTAGAATCATGGTATTTAACATTTTCGCGATGCCGCTAGCTTGGCTGCGAAAACCTTAAATTTCCACACCCGAGAATATATCCAAAATCAGACTATATGTCCTCACCATGCTGGCTAATGTGACTATAGAACAAGATTTCCATAACTTAGATGACCTAGCCCATATAATTTCAGCTTGCCAAAAATTAAATTAAATCACATGATACCAAAAAAAAAATTAAATTTATCAACGAACATCAAAAATTCAGAAATGAACAAAATACCTTCATATAAACTACAAACTCGAATGCTATAGCTAACATCAAGATTCAAATTTCAAAATCTTTATCAAAATCAATAAATACAAATCAATTCATATAATCCAACAAATCAAATTCAATAGCAAAAGTAAAGATAAATCAAATCAAAAAAAAAAGAAAAGAGTTTTCAAATCGGAGTTAAACAAGATTCTCAAGGGTCGTCCCAGGATCTCTCAAGGTTCCTAACTGTGATTGAGTATCTTCAAAATATATCCTATTCCTAGTACAGGCTGTAGTGGTACCTAGTTCGAATACCACTACATAAACTCGACCTGCATGGGCTACCACTAAAAACGTGTCACGACCCGCACCCACCGTGAGGGTACGAGTACGTAACAACGCCCAGCCTACGCCGCAGTGTCGACGGTAGAACGCTGTCCTAGGTCTCAATGCATATAACAGTATAAGACTAAACAGTTTTACTCCCCGAATGGGGGTGACATAGCAGATACAGTCTCAATCACATCTAAGTAGAGCATGATAAATAGATAAAATATGAAATCCAAAAAGATACAGGAGATAGAAGTCTAAGTATCTATGATACATAAACCCATAATACATCTCAAAACTCAATACAGTAATCCACAAAGTAAAATACAACTCCAGACAAAGAAATAACTACCTAAACAACCTCTAATGTGTCTCCTCTAGGCTAGCAAGCACCTCCAGGCTATCTGTAAAATTTATCAATGTCCAGTCAGGACGGGAGCGAGCACAAAACATCTCATGCAGTTCATATCGAGTTAGAATATAAAGCATGCAATAGAGTAAGTACATGAAACGCTGAAAGAAGAATGTATAGAAAACAGTAGAGATTTAATAACAGAAATATCTAAATATGATAAGTAACTGTACGGAACATGTGATTTAGAGTACAATCTGGTTATGTAAATGGGCTAGAAGATGCAATGGTAACTCCATTGTACGTGGGTATACAATAGACATATACAATAGTTATACAATGTTGTACAATAGGATTTGAGTACATAACCAATTCTACTCTCCCCCTCCCCAATCAATACACAAGGATCTACTCCAGTTACGTTATCTTATACAATAGTGTACAATGTTATACAATGGATGTACAATGTTATACAATAGTGTACAATGGTCTATCCCTGGGGCTCATGTGATAATGAGAGTACAATATGCACAATGAGTATACAAGGATATGGGTATTCAATAAATACAATATGGAAGTGAAACGCACGTCACAATAGTATTTAGTGAATACAAGGAGATAACATCTCAAAAGAAGATCCATATAGTACTAATCCGTGATAACATCGTGTCAGCATCAAGTACATAATCTAGATCAAATGTAAATCCATACAAGTATGAAACGGTCAGAGAATGTACTCGCCTGATGTCTGAATGTCCAAAGTAATATACTATCCGAGGAGAGTGTCTGGCTCCTAATTAGAACAGCACAAGTCACAACATGTCCAGAAGGGTAATATAAGTACTACAATGCATTCTACATGAATCTAGGTCAAACTAGGCCAAAGTCAACCCTTCGTCAACTCTGGTCAACTGCACTAGTCAACGGTCAGTCCTAACCTAGTAAGTCTTACTAGGCCTAACCAAGACTATCCTAGCAAGCACACATCAATACAAGGCTATACAAGCCAACTACACCTAATCTATATAGCATGCAATTATTCAATACTCAAATAGGCAAGAATTCACATTGGATATACACTAGATAATCTATTACTTAAGCTATATATGTCTACACATATATAAACATGCATATATTAGTATTCAACATTAGGTCTATAATCATGGCATTTCAAATGGTTATATAAACTTATATATTACAACACAATATGCTAACATATATAATATACATACATAGCTAAGTTAACTATATTCATAAATACTTATTTAAGAGGCTATGTATGTGTATGTGAACATGGCAAAGGGCAAGTGAGGGTTAAATGGGCATACATAGTATACATATCAAAGAGTGTCAAAGTGTAAGTGAACAATGTGTCAAGTGTGATAGTGTCAACATAGTGTAAGGGGGTAGATGAGGTATATAGGATTTGTGTTAATATAGAATATTACATCTCATTAACTTGTATATTGCATACATTACATTATTACATTACATGCTTGCATTCATTCATCATTCATTTATTCTTTGTACTACTATATGCACCATACATTACATACTATGGAACCTACATATTCATTACAAGCCATACTTATACATGCTTACATTAGATAGGATACTTACACCTCATACATCATTTATTTAAACATTTACTCATGCTGCATTCTTTATTTAGTTACATAATGTATATACATTAATGGGTTAAAATCAAATAGAACATTATTTACACACAAGGGTGCACAAAATGCATATGCCGAATAGTAACTCCTACTAATATGAATACTATACCATCTCAGCATGAATTAAACTCTATGATTAAAGTATGTTATAGATCTATGTGTTAGCTTTCGAAACTTTAAACGGATCGCGTTTTCGTTTCCGAAAACTCCCGGAATCGCGAAAACACCGAGAACGTGTTTGTTTTCATATAGCTGACACTCAAATAATTCTCCAGAAAGTTACGAAAGAATTAGACCTATTAATACATGTTTTTGGAAAGCTAACTTCAATACGCTTCTTTTAAAAAAACGGAAGATTAAACCGAGCTTTGAGCTAGAAGTTATGATATTTCGAAGTTAGGGCTGAAATTAAAAACGTGGATAAAAATCATGACGGATTTAGATAGTTTGAGCCAAAAGAATACACAATATATCCTAATTATCCACAACAATAATAGCAATATAATATGAGGAACCACACTCACAAACTTGATTATATAATCATCATGAACCATTTATTACATATATAAATATAGATACACTCTCATTACAATATATATATATATCTAATATTAACATGAACACATCCACAACACAAAGGACACTCCTATGACCTCCAAATGGACACAAATAGACACAAATGAGATACAACCATGGGGGTCATTCCTATGGGTTCAAAATAGACCTATATGCATGAGAAAATGAAAGGAGAAGGGATTTATACCTCCGGTAGATCGAATCGAAGAAAAACCTTCCCGGAGCGACACCGACACGTAGAGATTCCAAAAGGACACGAACGAGCTTCGAATCCTCCCAAACTTGGGTAGCTTCCTCCTTGAGTAGAATGGAGAAGGAAAGAAAAGATTTGGTGTGAAATTTAGATTTGGTGGAGAAATTGCTAGGAATTGCTCTCTAATTTGGAAAGAACAAGAGAGAGAAAATAGATGGATAATGACAAATGGGAGGCTCAACCCTATCCTTATTGTGGCTGGCCATAAAGGTGGTTTTGTCCTATTAGGAAAAGTCCAAAAGCCCCTACTAACCTATTCTATGAGTATTAGGAAAGGCTAATTGGTGGCTAATTAGTCATTCTAAAGTCTCTAATCATACTAACCTTATCCATAATAATTAGTCTAACCTCTAACTAAAATATTTCTATCATGTGGACTAAAATTAATATCATGTGGGCCATGCCTAACTAGTGTGTGGTCCCACTAGAGTCAAACTACCCCCGGGTCCCCGTTTCAAGTCGGATTGAGTTGAAATTCGAACCCGACTCAAATAACTCAAAAAAACAATATAAATAATAATATATCAAAATAATTCAAAGAGGTCAAATGCAAAAATATCCTTAGGCCAAAAGTACATTAAAATATCATAATCACATGGTTAGGCTCTAGGTCAAACAGTCTCTAGGGTTTCACTAGCAAACACTACCACACAGTTATTGATTTAAATAATGTTAAAATAATTTAAAATCACCAAAAATCATATCATGAATTAAATATCATTATTAAATAATTATAAACACGAAATTTCAAAATTACCCCCAATCAGAAAATTAAAATAAAAAAAAAAATCAACCCAAAATTTAGGTGCTCACAGAGACCAATCAATAAGCATTATTTCAGCTACATTGTTGGAACATGGCTCATGAGAGAATAGGCACGGTATATGACCATTTTGTCAGAAGAAACCAAGACGACTCCTACTCCAGAGACATATTGCCTTTAGGTCCTACTCGTGATGCCCCATCGAAATATAATTGCCATATATCATTCTTCGAAGTCATGTTACAATCCACTACTCCGTCTGGAATGTTTCATATAACTTCGAAGTTTCCGGTATAGGGTGAGCAGCTAAGAAATCAGCTAACGCTTGGCCTTTCACTGATTTCTGAGGTACAAAACCATATCATAAGGAGTAAGCAACATCGCCCAGGTGGCCAACCTGGAGTTAAGAATGCTAGGTTTTCTCATCAATACCCGAATGGGATTATTCTAGAGATACATGAATAGTCTGTCCGGTGACGTAATGTCTTGTCTTTTGGACGGCAAAAACCAAAGCTAGACATCCTTTTCCACAGGAGTATATCTGTGTTCGGCTCCGACCATCATTCTGCTCAGATAATATATTGCTTGTTCGTGACCCATATCACTTTTTGTTCTAGAAGAGCGCCTAGTGAATGATCTAAAGCTCGAACATAGCAAAATGGTCTCCCCCCACCGGAGGTACCAGAACAGGTGGATTTGTAAGATATTGCTTAATGTCATTGAAGGCTTTTTGACATGCTTCATCCCAGACGAAAGATACCCCTTTCTTAATAAACAGAGAAAGGTTGACATCTCCCAGAAAGATTAGATAAATCTTCTGATATAGGCAATACGGCCCTGAAAGCCACGGAGCTCTTTCAGATTATGAGGAGGTCGCATTTCAAGAATTGCTTTAACCTTATCAGGATCAACATGGATACCTTGAGAGGTAATGACAAATCCTAGAAACTTGCCACTGGAGACTCCTAAGAAAGACTTAGTAGGGTTCATTTTCAATTGATGCTGACGCATCAGTTCAAATACTGTTCTCAAGTCCTGAATGTGATCATCCTTCGATCGACTTTTAACAGCAATGTCATCTACATAGCATTCTACTATCTTCATAGATGTTCTTGAAAGATATTGCTCATAGCCCGTTGATATGTGGCACCGGCGTTTTTAAGACCAAACGACATAACTGTATAGCAGTAGACCCTAAGAGGTGTACGGAAAGCAGTGTGCTTCTCATCTTCTGGATGCATCTTGATCTGATTGTATCCTGAGAATCCTCCATGAAAGACATGCGTTCAAAACCACATGTATTGTCTATCATGATATCAGTAATTGGAAGTGGAAATTCATCTTTTGGACAAGCCGTATTAAGATCTCGGTAATCTATACAAACTCGAATTTTCCGTTCTTCTTCATAACAGGAACAATGTTGGCCACCCAATCTGGGTGTTGTTCTTCACGAACAAAGCCACATGTAATCAGCTTTTTGACTTCTGCCTCAATTGCATCCATCATATCTGGTCTAAAGCGTCGTTGCTGTTGTTTTACAGGCTTGACATCAGGTAAATATTGAGTTTATGGGTAGCAACTGTAGGATCTAGCCCTGGCATATCTTCATAACTCCATACAAAGATGTCAATGTAATCTTTTATAAGTTTTATTAGCTCTTCCTTTTCATCTTCAGAAAGATTTTTACTGATGAATATTGGTTTGGACGTAACTCCATCTCCGACATCAATCTGGATAACTTCATCTTCTGTAGGTGGCTGTCGTTGTTCAAAACGAAGTTCCCATTGAGTATCCATTTGTTGAGCCCAAGGATCATTTTCAAATGGCTCTGATTCATCATCGGTTTGAACCATATTGACTGAGAATACTTGCCCAGATCCACAATATGAGGAATGAGAAATATCGGATTCGATGAATAGAATTTCTTCCGATTCTACATTGTCTTCATATTGATGACTTTGATTATCAGAAGATAAGTCATTCTTTCAATAAACTTGACAGCCATATACTCGAACAGGAAATCTTCATTGATATCAAAAAGTACAGAATGATCAATATTTACATCATTTACAGTCTGATTGCTACGCTTCGGATTAATCAACAGTGGACCATCATCCGTCTTCTGCGTAGTTTTGCCAAGATTGATAATCAACGGTGGTTCTGGATCATTCGTGCAAGAAGCACGTCCTTTGACCTTAATCATCAAAGGTTGAACTTGGCTCTTAGCAGGAATATTTATTGATTCCTCAGATGAAGTTTGAGTTCTTCCTTTAACCTTGATCATTAAAGGTTGATCATTGACAGGTTGGGATTGGATTCGTCCCTTGACTATGATCTTCAAAGGTTGCTCTTCTAGCGGATCTTCATTAATAGAGTGATCCTCAGAGGGTGATTGATCTTCAGCCATGTCTAATATATCTTTCACATGTTCTTGTTTATAAAGCCTTGAATCAGAGATAGGCTTCAACACCCTTGAACGGATTAATATCAGCAAACTCAGTTTTCACAACTCCTTGGGAGTCCACATATTTGAAATTGGTAAGAGTTGAAGGCACAATATTGTGCTCATGAATCCACGGTCTTCCAAGAAGAATATTGTAGGATACGTCCGAGTTGATAACATAGAAAGTTACCATAGTTCGAAGATCACCAATCTGAATCTGCAGACGAATCTTCCCAGTGGTTTGCTCTTGCCAGAGTTAAAACCGACTATCGTAGTACTAGTGTAAGTCAGCTCACTAGTAGAATCCTCAGGGGTCTTAGCATACTCTGAAGAATTATACTAATTGAAGACCCAGGATCGATGTAGATCCTATCAATTTCAGTAGATCCATATATCCAGTGTAACACGAGGCCTATCATGCTTGTTGTGTTTTAATAGCATATCTTCTTGTGTAAAGGTAATGTTGGGAATTGCTTCCATCACACTTGACATTGCGGACATGACACTGGTATATTATCAGGAGTCTTGAGTTGTGCCAAGCATGAATCTGCTTGAAGTAAAGCTTCGCTCAAAGTCTCTCTGCTTTCTCTGGAAAGGCGAAGCAGTTCAAATATAGAAAGTCTAGCCGGAGTATTGGCTAACTGAGCTAGAATGTCAAATTTGTAAGGCTTCATCACCACCCCCTGATTGGAAACAGGCTTCAATGGGATATCAAAGCGTACTGCCTTCTGTTTTCCCTTTTCAACCACAGACGGTTTAACAGGAACAAGAAGGTTGAACTGGTAGAGTCTCCACTACATCTTCTGCTTCTTTGGAAGATCCCTCATAGTCTTTGTGGTACTCTTTTCCAGATCTTGTACCAGCAAAAGATTCTTCTTCAGACTCAGAAGAAGGAAGTACCATATTACAGGATTTAGTCTTTCTTCCCTTAGCCTTCTTCTTGTGAGGGTTTTACGAGAACTTCAGAACCCAATCCAGCAGTGGAATTCTGATTTTGAATTTGTAAAGGAAGACGTATTCCTTTATCATAATTCAAACCTTCTGCCTTTTGAAAGTCGTAACCCATCTTCTTCATGAGATGAACAGATTGCTGACTATACAAGTGAGTGGTAGCGACTTTTAATAGGTGGTTCAACAGAGGAAGAGGAAGAAGCAAGACCTTCTGTAACCTCAGGAGAATGAAGAATAGAAGTTTCTGTATTTACAGGAGGAGGATTAGGAAAATACCTGTTGGAACTTTTTCATAAGCAGCAAAGACTTGTTGTGCTCGATATAAGGGAACACTATTCATGGCTAGCCACTGCTGATGGGTAAGCTTGAGCTTGGTAGGGGGAGCTAGACTTGGAGGACAGATGCTCAGTCCTTTTAGTCTATCTTCTAAAGGAAGGTCATCCCATAGATGATCCAAGTCATCAGAATCTGGAATCACATGAAAATCATGTTGCAGGTTTTGACTTTCTTGCCCTTCTTGGATTTTGAAGTTTTACTTTCATTTTCTAATTCAGGCACTAAGTCAGGATGTACCCACATAATTTCACCATTCTTTAATGTGAGTGGCAGCAATCCTGTATTTTTTCTCTGGCAGACGGGATATTTACGATCTTCATCGTCGCCTTCGAAATTGGAATAATTCCATCTGGGACTTGCTGTGGAGGAAAATCTCCGAACTGAAGAGAAACCATATTAGTCGTAACCGTATGGTCATCATTGATTAAAGCGATAGCACCACCATTTATCAGTTCTTGAATCTTCTTTTTCAAGACGTAGCAAGCACTGGTAGGATGATTAATGTATCTATGATAGATACAATATTTGGGATTGTCAGTCAGATTTACCTCATTAGGTCTTTTGGCTCTGGAATCTGAAGTTTGCCACTTTTACCAGACACTGAAATATCCCTGGAATATCACTTTCGTCAAAAGAGTATTCTTCCTTTGACCTGGAGGATTCCTGATTACCTGACGTCGTTTTATTCTTAGAAAGATTGACCATAAGAGTATCTTTTCCTTTCACATTACGATTGCCAGGATTATTACCAGGATTACTCTTCTTTCTTTTATCCTCGGAAGCAAAATTATCCCATGTTCCCGAGCCAACCTACCATTGGTTTCGACAGAAACTGCTGCTATGATAAATGAAGCCCAATCTGAGAATTGGGAACCTGTGAAGACAGCAATAGATGGTCGCAGATTCATCTTGCATGTATCGATCAACGCTGAATCTGGCATACCAGGAGGCATCTTTAGAGTAGCCTGTCGGAAATGTTCGATGAACGTCCGAGTATCTTCTTTCTCCTTTTGTTTTATTTCTATTAAGGAGGACATGTTCATGTCCATACCTCCTTCATAGAAGCGAGAGAGAAACATTGCCTTAAATTCGTCAAAAGACGAAATAGAGTTATCGGGTAAGCTACGATACCAGTCATAAGTCGAACCCGTCAAACACCCAATGAACACTCGAGTGAGAAGAGCATCATTTTTCTGCAAGTGTACAGTCATAATATCAAAGTAATTGATATATTGACTGGGAGATGCTTTTCCATCGAATAAAACCATGGATTGTGGCTTGAACTTCGGTGGAAAGGGTACATCATTCCAAGGAGGATAGGGTTGGTTAATCCCTAACCTCTGGAGCTGATCTTTGTGCCTCAAAACTTCAAACTGTGCTTTGAGTTCACGCACTGCTTGAATAGCTTCACTGGTTTGAGGAAGCACATTTGATTGAATAGTCGTTGGATGTACCGTGACCCCTACTGGAGGTGGTACATCTTTCGGAATGATGGGATCTGGAGATGCAGAATTTTGATTAACAGCAGGTTCTTGAATATTCAAAGGTATATCAACCCCTTGACTATCTTGAGTTTGTGCTGCTGCTGGTACCGGAGTTATTACTGAGGGCTGAGCAGTTTGCTGATTCAAAATTATTTGATGCATGCTTTGCACCATGTTGAGCATGTCTTTCAATGATTGCTCCACGGCAGTGAGATGTTGTTCCGTATTAGCAGATGACGTCTCTGGTTCATCTCCAACAGCGTAGGATTCAACTTCTCTTGAAGATATAAGGGATTAGTATAAAAATATGAATCCACACTATCGGTCAGACTCAACAGATTGAGTACCCCCAGCTTCTGAATCAGAATTCTGTAATTGTATTTGTCTTCTTGATCGAGTGTTCTGAAATACTCCTTCAAAGGAATCAAGAAGTCTGTTGAACTGTTGCTGACCTGGGGTTTGGGACGTATTTCGTCTTGGACGTCGTCCTCTGTTAGTATGAGATGCCATGTTGACTGATGCATATGACAACTCATCTTTTTGGTCTTCAGCTTGATGTTGAAGTAAAAAATTCAGTTGATCAAAAACTGACCGTTTTGAAGCTGGACAACAACAATTGATCACAACTTGATGAAATCCACATTGATGTCTTTCTTGGGGGATTATCGCCGGAGATTGTGAATTCCTACGCTTTTGCATTAGCAATTCACGTAAGTCAAAAGAAGTGGAGGAAAGATTCTTCTTTATTACATTTGGGGTAGAAAAACGTTTAGTCTCCTGTGTATAAAGAAGATTACTGGCTTCATTCGCAGAACCAAACTGTACATACGCGTTTGGAGTTGTGTGCGTAAATCCTGAGATTTAGCACGAAGGACTCCATTTTCATGGCGTGTGATTTGCAAGTTTGGTACTTTGCGTAAAGCAGTATAAGAAGATTGTTGGTGTAGGACAGAAGTTTTACCAACATCACTTTTACGCTGTATGTATTTAGGTATGTTCACATTAGATGTGCAAACATCGTTGTGAATTTTATCTACACTGTCACAGACATGAGATTTACCTTTACGCATGAAACGTAAAAATTGATTATCTACCACATCACAGATGGGAGATTTTGTTTTACCGCGAGGAGCGTAATTTGTGTGAATCTACCACGTCACCGACGGGAGATGGATTCTTACACTCAGAAACATTAGAATCTGCCACATTACAAATGGGAGACTCATTCTTATGCCTTGAGCGTAAAATTTAGTTCTTACCCACTGAGCGTAAAACTGGATTCTTATGCAGTGGGCGTGAAACCTGATTATCTTCTCCGTTACAAACAATCATCACACTTGAGTGTAACTCTGAAGTAAGGACTGCCTCGTTACGAACGGGAGCCCCTACGACAGGAGTGAGAAGAATTCCCTTTTCCCCAGAAGTCACAGAGAGATCAGAAACCACTTTGGATTTGGGAATCCAAACTTTTCATGCTTTGCGAGACTTTTGAACATTGGAGTGGCGAGAACCACCCCCAGTTCGGAGGCATTTCTTCATAGGCAGTCTGGTCGAAGTGTACAACCAGAGTCTTCTTAGTCGAACCGACTGAAACATCATCATATTGAGCAATCACTTCCTCGTCGGAGAAGAAAGTCGTCCCCAGCAGAGTCGCTATTTTATTTCACTTAACAAAATTGCCAAACAAAAGTGTTGGATTTTGAAAATAAAACGAGAAAAAGTACAAAGAAGTACAAATTTGATTCTGGGAAAGTATTGCTATGGAAGTCTGATTCGTAAATGATCACTTTGTTCCTTGGACCATATGATGATGAAGAAGATCACTTTTGAAGTAGAACAACTTGGAAGAACTAAGTCACCAGAAAGGTATCGACGCACTTGGGCACTGATGGCGAGGCCGAATGCTTTCCTGCTTTGCTTCACTCTGTTCTGGAAGAAACGTTGAAGAAGAATGCTCTAAAGAGAATCAAAATCTCGAAGTCTTGATCTCTGTATTCTCTCTTGTTCTCTCTCTGTCCCTCCTGTGTTTGAGAAAAATGAGTCTATTTATAGACTGGAGCTTCTGTGCGTAAAAAGACACAAAAATCTGTCTTTACGCTAACAACTACCACCCATGATCAGAGTCATCCTTTGTATATGTTGACACGCGTCCCATCATTTCAGTGAGAATAGGATGCATGTACACACGTTCTTCGAAATATATGGCATGCAGGCCATGTAAGCAAACCACGTTCCATAGTGGCCAGAAAGAATAGGGCGTAGAAAACAGCTCCAACATCCTCTGAGCGTAAAATAGAGAGATGAGCGTAAAATAGCTCTGTCATAGTCCCTACGTAAAGTGGTTATTGAGTAACCTTGAGCGTAAAATGGCTCAAATAGACTTTACGCACACATTGTTTTGTGAGCGTAAGAACTCATGTAAAACTCCATGCGTAAAAGAAACCATTCAATGAGCGTAAAGTAGCTCGATCTCCATAAACGACAACAATGGTTTTTTGTATAAGACAAATCCCATTGAATTCTGTGGTAAATGCCATCATTAATATCTTCATGTCAGAGTTTGCATTAAATGCTAGATTTGACAGCTTTGTCCAGCGTGAAGTAGACTGCTCTGTCCTTGGCGTAAAACCATGGGTGTAACCCCGAGCGTAAAATGATCAACTTGCTTAGTTATAAAGCGATTAGCCTAATCTTGGGCGTAAAGGGATTACCCATTCCTTTAGGCGTAAAGCAGATCACTTATGAATGAGACGACTCTTTCTTTGAAGCACTTTTTACGCTCCTACATAATTCTTGATACACTTTGACTATATCAGGATTTTTCTCTCTCTGCTAGTTTCCGGTTGGAGGGAACATACTCTTCATAGGGAGCTTCACCTATCGGTAACTTAGAGATGAATTGCATCTCGTGTAGTGCAAAACCCATTTCATCTAATGGGGTTGTAAAAGTCCCTGTTGAACTCATATACAACTCCATCAGAGCCAAAAACAGGTTACTGTTCGTTTGTATACCCTGGCTCATGGAGGCTACTACTTCATAAAGGCCGATGGCTTCCAGATCCGTCTTGAAGTTCTTCATAATCCAAGCATTAAGTTGGACCAGTTCTGATTATAAGGAGTCAGCCACCCTGGTAGCCTAGGGTTAGCCTGAGGATATAATACTGAGGCCTTCATGAACTTGTTAATGAACATTGGGTCTGCACCGGTTGAATCAGAGCTGAATCTTCGCTCGGTGTGAATCCAGGCAACAGACCGGAGAAAGGGACGATACCACCACTAGGAGTACTGATGTGGTATCCTATTTCGTTGGCTCTATCCCTCTTAAATCTGCCCGGCCTACCATGACTGCTGGGAGTCAGGTTCCATAGCATCTGTCAGAGATGGGTGGCGTGTATAAATGAGGATAGGGGGTAATCCCTTGCCATGTCTGGAAGATACATCGCCCTATCTCCAAATTTAAATACCCGAACAAGAAGGCTGACTTCAAAAATTGTTGGTCATCTAGCGATACTAGCAATTCTCCATTTATCATTGACTACAGCATTCTGTCCCCCTGAGCAGCTATTAGATGTTGTCTTCCTTCAGGGTATTGTGGATTTGATTGAGGAAATTCCACATGGGACAAATTCTCCAAGTAGTTTGAGCCCACCATACTAGCTGGTGAGCCGAATATTTTTGCAAGAGGATGAATTTGCAAGTCCACTGCCAAAAGAAAAAAGGAAAAATTAAGTTAGTAAAAATCTAACTTGAATTTTTTTACGCAGATGACTTAGTCTGAATTTTACGCATAAAGATTAAAGACTCAGTACTAGAGAGCTTAACTATGAAACTTTACGCTTATGCGCAAAAATTAAGTTGATAAAATTTTTAAAGTGTAAAGTTCTTTGTTTTACGCGTCTTTCACTTGTAATTTTACGCTGGCACTTATAGACATAAGCGTATTTTGATTTTTACGCTGGCACGTATTGACGTGAGCGTATTTTTATTTTTACGCTGGCACGTATTAACGTGAGCGTATTTTTATTTTTATGCTGACACATATAGACGTGAGCGTATTTTGTTTTTACGCTGGCACGTATTGATGTGAGCGTATTTTGATTTTTACGCTGGCACATATTGACGTGGGCGTATGTTTTTATTTTTACGCTGACACGTATAACGTGGGCGTATTTTGTTATTTTAATTTCTACGCTGACACGTATAAATGTGGGTGTGAAGTTTAAGGTTCGAGTTTTCTTCTTCTCCGACGAACTCACGGCCAAAACTAGGTAGTGTTCTACCTTTCATGGCCGGAGCCACAGCGGGGTTGGTCTGTCGGGGTGCCATCGATGATGGGATGGTGGTTTCTGCGCGATCAGCCATCGACGAAGCAGCGACGGGCTTCTTGCCCTTGGCGCCGACGGTGGTTTTGCTCTTAGGGGCCATTGATTCGAACTGAGAGGATGAAGAAGAAGAGAGTAAAGAAAGATCAAGATTATGAGAATGAGTAAAGTTCTCTCTCTATCGGCAATGCTCTATTTATAGAGAATTTTAAAATCGGTTCAAATTCCTAAAATTTACGCTGACTGTTGGATATCTCGAATTTTATGCGAACTGTTGAGTATCCCGAACTCTACACAGATGACCGTTGAGTATCCCGAATTCTACGTGGACTGTTGAATATCCCAGATTTTATGCTTCTTTTCGAAGTATTTCAAATTTTGAAAAAATTTGAAAATTTTGAAGGAGGTCTTGTAGGAGCGTAAAAAGTACTTCATAAACCAAGTCAAATAAGTTAAGGACTTTACGCAAAGACAGACTCTACGCAAGACTCATTAAAAGACTCTATTGAGCCAGATTCAAAATTCTATGCGAGCTCCTTTACGCGAGAGCCATTCTCAGCTTTTACACGAGGGACAGGCTGTCAGACCATGCATTTAATGTGCGTGATATCGATCTGACAATATGATTTTCTGACAAAATATTGCACGGAAGCCGAGAAGATTTTTTCATCAAACCCAACACTCGTTTAGTGTGCAGATGGGCTACTTTACGCTCAAGAGACTGCTTCTTTTACGCATGAAAGTTATTCGAGTTTTTGCGCTCAAGGCTTTTGTGCGCGTAGAGTTTATTTGAGCTAATTATACGCTCAAGGCTACTTTTCAGCCACTTTACGCTGGAAGTATATTTTGGGTTATTTTATGCCCAGTCTGTTACTTTACGCAGGAAGTATATTTTGGGTCATTTTTACGCCCAATCTTTTCTGGCTACATGAGAACGTGGTCTGCTTACGTGGCTTTCATGCCACACTTATCGAGGAACGTGTGTACATGCTCTCCCTATTTTGTTGAAGTAGTGGGATACGTGTCACCATGCGTAGAGATCAAAACTTTACATGGGACACGTGTCATCACGCGTAAAGGTTGAATTTTAATCTTGGGTGATAGTTACTTGCGTAGAGACCCAACTTTGTTGCTTTTAACGCACAGAGGGTATAGTCTATAAATAGACTTATTTTTAACACAGACAGGATCAAGAGAGATACAGAAGAAGAGATTCTGAGAAAACTCATACTTTTAGAGTGATATTCCCAGAAACATTTCTTCAACTTTTTCTCAAGAACAGGGTGAAGCAGAGCAGAAAGCATTCGACTGTGCCATCAATGCCGTTGTGTCGATACCTTTCTGGTGACTTAGTTCTTCCGATTGTTCATCTTCTTCAAGCAGTTTTCTTCATCACCATCATATGGTCCAAGGAACAAAGTGATCGCTCTCAGATCAGACTTCCATAGCAATACTCTCCAGAATCTACTTGTACTTTTGTACTTTTTTTCGTTTTCTTTCAAAAGCCAATTTTAGGCATTTTGTTAAGTGAAACAGTGTGCAGCTGCTATTATTCAAGAATAGATATCATGGGAATATTTCTGGGTATGTTTCCATGTCTACTAATGTACTTCCCCGCCCGGCTAGTACCCATAGATTCAAACAGGTCACGAACACGAAAATATATTGGTCACGAACAACTTGCAAGAATCCGTAACTACTATCTCGTGTGACAAGTGTGACAAGAATCAACATGATATCAATTTAAAATAATATCAAATACAGGAAATATAGAGATAATCAAATACGAAAACTATCAGAGATGTACTCGCCTGAGGTCCCGTGTTGGTGAAACCGATAATACTATACCACTCAACGAGCCACAACAGTCAACACATACAGAAGTCTCTGGATGCGGAAATAAATATTACAAACATTTTCAGAATAGTCAAATTAGCTAGAATTGCCTGTCCTTAAGTCTAATTCTGGACACTGGGGCAAAATGGTTATTTCGTGTCAAAATGGTGTCCGTCGTTGGACCCGCTTGGCACCGAAAAGTGTGCCAAAGACTATGGTCTCTAAAGTCATAAAACTATATGTTAACAGGTTCGGTTTTCCGATACGAACCCAACCGTATGTCCAAAGTTGGATTTCGGCGGGCCGTGCACAAAATTGCTCGTTGAGTCGGACCGTGGGGCCCACAAAACGGCGATCCGATCAACTGTCTCAGAATTAGACCAAACTTGGCATACATGACCAGAAAAACGATACGGTCCTGCTGGCACAAGTTTCATCTCGATCTGACGATCGTGCACAAAGTAATTGGAGTTTGTGCAAAGTGATCGATACGGTGAATTTCGACGGATACGCATCAAATTCGTCGCGCACACGCGACCAATTTGAATTCCGTCAAAGTCTACATGCGAATTCCGTCAAAGTCTACACGCCCACGATGCCGATACGTACATTTTGATGCTTTCGGTTCGTGACTACGTCGCCCTGATTGGCAGGACGCACGTGGTATTAGAGGTTTTTATTGTTTTTAAAACAGGTTTTTGGTAAACTTTGGGATCCGATTTCTCAGCGCATAGTCGATAAAATTGACTTCTGCAAAATGGGTTGTGGCGTCCTATATGTTGTCTATAAATTTGTTCAGGTAGAATTTCTAAACGGTTACTGGATCGATCGAAATCGATCTTCCAATGTGGGTTCATGGACTGTTTCGTGTTCTATTTTTGAACAGGTTTTCGATGAGGTTTTCATCGAATTTCTAGGCAATAGGTTCATTTATGACAAAATCTATGTATTGGGATATAAACTTGGTTATATTGGCTTCGTACCTGCGAAACCCGTTCGTGAAATGAAAGCTCGGGTAGACGGGAAACACTACGCGAAGTTGGGCGCGCGGCTGTCCTGCTACTGCCACTGTCCTGTTGCGTTCGGCTGTTGCCGTGTACGCGACGGCAGTTGTAGTGCCCCGCTCCTCGCGGTCCACTATGTAATACCTACGGCTTGCTGACTCAGTCTTGAACTGAGTGTTTGGGGAAACCTTTGCCGGTATCGATTGATCACGGATGAAATGTAATGAACCTTTCCAATTGATGGATTGGCTTCTATTGAAATGAATCCAAGAGTTTTGTTGGATGTTTTCTTTCGCTGCTTGGTTTTGATGAATACGTTTTCGTGTTGATTTTCGATGATTGGTTTTCATTGTTCGCTTTCATTGCATTTTGTATTCATTCTGAATCTTGAGAGAAAGAGACGAAGTATGCTAATCAACAGTTGGTGCCAATGTAGGCCGAGTGAATTGTTCATGAACGGCACGTGAAGTCCCTCCTTCTCTCAACTAAGATTTATTTTGGTGAGTTGCTTGAACCGGGATTGCATTTATTTGTACGCCATAATAAAAAATAATCTCTAGTCCACTATGTTGTCTTGTCCCTATGATCAACGATACCTCAATAACAAAAGATAAGAGAAGATAAATGAATGAATCACATGTAAAATGGAACCGTCGCTTACTTGCTTCAATATGAACTGTATGCTCTTATGAATTGCCTAAAAGAGATAGATCGATATGGAAATCACGGCTTGACCGTACAAAAAGAAGAAGAGAATGGAAATGTTTACAAGTTGCTAGGCTCGTGCATAGTAGAATTATCTGATAGCTGCATTCGCATTGGTCTAGACAACTTGTGCACAAGGTGGTAATCTCTCGATCGATTCTGGGGGCACCTGGAATCGATCGGCCTAGGAGAGAACAGGACACCTGGGGCTAGAAGTCCCCGCAGTAAGAGGGGGTGTCAGTCTATTAGTAGTTGGGCAGGAAGTTCCGATTGCTAGTAATAGGAATACCCATGGACCACAATAGTTAGGTTCATGCATATAGATAGGGATTTATTGCTAGCCTGACATGCAGGGACGGAACATGAGTATGCTTTACATATATGCAAATTGTGCTAACCTGTTTTTGTGCAGGGATGTCTGTCGGCGATGGGTAAGTTGGTAATGAATAGTTCTACTGTCATGTTTCTTATGAATTGTTAAAAAGAACCTAGACAAGTAGAAAGAGTACTAGTAAATATGTTGCTTCACATGTTGAATTAGTGCAGATATTTGTGAGTTTCGGCGAAGAGCCGCTCGCCAGTACATGATGTGTGCTGACCCACGTTGTGGGCATCCTTTTCAGAAAGCAAAAGGAGACAGGAAGATTTCAAGTGAGGCACCGAAGCTCGTCTAGCCCAGTAGAGCTGTGGATCGCCTCAAAGCTTTCTTTCATTTCAAGTCAAGTTCAAGTTTCTTTTCCTTCTGAAGGTGCCTTTCAATTCCAGCTTATAATAAAGGGATATCATGTATGGACATTGTGGCTAATTTCAAAAGAGTGTTTCAAAGAGTATCATGTAGCCAAATTATAAGACAAATCTGAGTTCGTAAAGCTCTGTACTTGTATTCCTATCAAGTTATCAATAAAATGAGTATTTTCATTTCAAATCTCTGTGTCCAATATTTGGTTTTCTGCAATGAATGGGTGCGTACGTGTGTTTTGCTTAACTAATGGGTGCGTGCGTGTGTTTTTGCTTGACTAGTTGTTTTGTGCAGGTACATGGCCTTGTACAAGCACAACTTAGGCTTGCACGATATCACGCCTTAGCGAGGATGATCGATCCCGCAGGAATCCAGGCAAGACGGACGACCCTAGCGGGATCGGTGCGTGACAAAGTGGTATCAGAGCACAGTTTTTCGTCCTTGGCCTCTTGCAAATATCGATTTTGAAAAGTATATAATGTACTTTGACGGCTTTCAAAAGTGTCCCAATTTTGAGTTATGAAAAACCAATGCCCCATACAATAAGTCCATAATATTTTATGAGACTGACAGAAGTTATACTCTTTTGTAGAGAAATGGCCCCTCCTTGCCCATCTGCCTCGACAGATCCTATAGAACGGATCATGACAATGTTGGAACTGCAGAGGCAGGACAATGAGGAAAACTTACAACAGGCCCAAATAGAGGCCCAGAAGAAACAGTTGGAGTCCTTGACTCAACTTGTCATGGCGCTTGCGGCAAATCGGGATACCACTGCAGCGACTAAACCAACGGGAACGCCCGAGATTGAGCCCGTAGAGGGTGACGAGCCCCAGCCGGCGCAAAGGCACACTCCCTTTAGGCCAAAGGACTTCTTAGATGCGAAACCTCCGAAATTTGAAGGCAGGACATCATCCGATAAGGTGATGGACTGGATTGATAAAATGGAGAGTCTGTTCGCGTTCATAGGAGTTCCAAGTAGCAAAAAGGTAGTTTGTGCCGCTATGCTCCTACGGCTGCGGGCGAAGGATTGGTGGAAGGCGAAGAAGCCGGCGCTGCTCGCAACGGCTAGGAATGGAAAGATTTCATGGGCCTTGTTCAAGAAGGCATTTCTGGATCAATATCTGCCTCCAGCCATGAGCAAGAAGATAGAGGATGACTTCATCACACTGAAATAGGGAGATATGTCCGTGGAGGACTATGAGTCTGAGTTTGCTAAGCTGGAAAATTTTGCCGCTG
>JANAVB010034394.1:0-40000 GCA_029216955.1 Iris pallida | reverse complement strand
ACGTTGTAGGTATACTTATCGAGGAGGAGTCGCTATGTGATTCCTATTATGGGTTCGCCATCGAGGATCAGGCTTTACCTTACGAGGATGAACCTGCGGGAAAACTCGTCTAGTTTGTTTAGTTGCTCTGGACTTGTGAGAGCAGACATGTTTTAGACTATGTATTTTGTTACTGGACCTGTATCCAGTTTTACATTTTGGCTATGTATTCGGAACATATTCATATACTAGATGATTTTGTGATATTTTGATTCAATATGACAAATAGAAATGTTAGCACACGTTGATTTTGTATTGTTTATTTCTAGAACAGCTTACTACGTTTTATCTCAAGCGTAGGCTGGACATGACTCGGCCTGGCCCAATAATTTGGGTAATGGATCGTGACATCTACTGATACTGGAACTATACCCACACCTATTCGTATTCTCATTTACTGCTATCTGTCCTGCTATATTGTCAAGGAGGGGTACATCACATACAACATTTATTTGATATGACCATACCAATTGACACAAGAGAAAGTCTAATCATAAGAATATCTATTAGATACAAGGTGACATCTAACATGACAATTCACCCAAAGTCTCTTTTTCCAATATCCTTACTACACCCAGTGCTATGGTTTAACTTCTTAGGCAATCTACCCTTGGTATTCGTGAGTACATCAATGACATCTTAAATTACACACACTCGACTGAACCCTCACAAAATAATACTCCTACTGCCACTATATGGCATATCCCTTGTATAGGCCAAACTGCTATAGGGCAGATCCTATAGGCTTATTGGCTGATACATGAGTCGGATAACTGGATGCACCTGCTGTCAATTGACACATGTAGTACCTCTTGCTACCCTGGTTCCAACCTATATGATTTCCCTAACTAGGATACTTGTGGTTCATCCAATTTGATGCAGGGTCCTATATCTAGGTTCTTGGGTGTACTCTGTTACTCTTGTACGTACAAGTATGTGACTTGTCTATGTGCAGGGTACAGGCTCGGAGGCATGGGTCTTTATTGTCCAAGATTCATTGCTATTTGCTACTACCTATACTCACCTACTCCAGGGACTCTGACATTCACCTGTATTCAATGTCCTATATTCTGGCACCTACATGTATCCCAATATCTATCTTAGACTTTTGGCCAAGGCAAAAACCCAACTTTCTAACTGATACTTCATGACAACCTAGTATGTGATGGAGCAATTCGGTTGTTAGTATCGCAAGCTACTACTATCAATCTGATACCAAGAGTCGGGTTTGATATCAATATCAATCTGATACAGAGTCTATTATGGTATCAAGTATCAAAATCTGATACCACATATACCACGTGATACCGACTTTGATACCAATTGGCATCGACCCCCCCTACTGTCACTTATTCATTGCTGTGTACACAAATTGTTCTTCCCCTTTCTGTCCTATAATTTCCCAGGCTTGTAAACCACAAAAACGATTGACACAACACTGGTACATGGGCTACCCTATGTTAGATCTCTTTTAGGAATTATAGCAAATACTTCTTCCCCTATTAACCATGATAAACTAATCTGGGTTTAAAGAATTGCATGATATGGAGTATAGAGGGAGAATACCTGTTGATGAATTCGTAGGCTCCTACTCGACCATAACCTCTCGGCTGATCGTACAACTTCACGAAATTGAGGCGCAGGAAAGCTAGGGTTTAGGGAGGAGGGAATTATTTGATCCCTTAAGATTATATATAAGGTTTTTAGATTGATTCAAATATGGAGAGGGTTACCAACAAAGATTTGGGGTTTCTTCAAATAAGCCTTTTGAAGTCGCATGGATATGAGGAAGTTAGCCGTTCAAATATGCTATTTAGATTTGAATTTGAGGTTTTCCACTCCCCCCTTCCTATAAGTGAGTATTGCATAAAAATAATCCTCCCTTTGGTCTAATTACATGTTTTTATATATATATGTATATATGTATATATATATATATATATATATATATATATATATATATATATATATATATATATATATATATATATATATATATATATATATATATTATGACAAGGATAACAATAAGAAAATGATAACAATAATAAAATAAAAAATTTGGTCTCAAGGGCTCACAGTATAGGAATGGGATTTTATGTCCCTGTTTATATAAAGGTAAGGAGTTTAGGGAACCTACTGTAGGAAGCAGGAATATATGAGGGACTGAGGGCTTGGCCTTTAGGCCAGTGTCCTGTGGTAGCAACAATGTAATAGTAGCTTAGAGAGATTTGGGGGTTGAAGTTTAGGTGAGAGTTGATAGTGTATAAGCAATGGTTTAAGTTGAGGGTAGGATATGTGATTTACGTTTGGGGGTAGTAATTGATGTGATGTTTTTATGTTGGGCTGTGGGCCTAGTTAAAGTTAGTAAGGTTTATATATGTATATTACTTTTAGCTAGACATATATGTGATATTGGTATATAGGGTAGTGTGGTATTAGTTGATGTCAACATTATATATATATATATATATATATATATATATATATATATATATATATATATATATATATATATATATATATATATATATAAAAATATATATATATATATATATATATATATATATATATATATATATATATATATATATATATATATATATACATACATTAGCCTATGGTTAGGATTATGGGCTAGTTTATCTTAGAGTTTGACTCTTTGTATGACCAATGGATGGCCAATTGATCCTTGACCTAGAAATTAGACTACTTTGACCTAGTTTGACTAGAGAGTTGACTAGAGTTGACCAAGAGTTGACTTTGACTTAGATTGACCTAGAATCATGTAGATTGTATTGTAAACTTCAATTATTATATATTGAACACATTATAACATGTATCTCATTAAATATGACATTGTGACTCCGGTTCAAACATCTGTATTCATCAGTCATTCATGGTATCAAGCGAGTACATTCTCTGATAGTTCTTTTATTTACTTGTTGATTACTGTATTTCAGTTCTAGTTAGTTCTATTTGATTCTCTGTTATAAACACGGATTGGTATTGCTGAATTCATGTATGCGACACATATACTTTACTCGTCTAGCCTCTATTACTCGAACCACCACTCGAATCACCTACTAGCACCTTCATGTTCTGGCTGGACTTGTACTTTACCTTCGTGTCGGGTTATAAATTTACTTGTATTTGTCGGACGGAAAAATACTTGAGTAGACATGTAAACATTCCTAAATACTCGAACTACCTTCCTGTGAACTATACTCGAACGATAGCCATCCCGCACCTGATCAATGTATGATGTGCTGAATTTACACCTAGCCGTTTACATGTCGATCTCAGTATTTTAAAATGCACTTGGAGTATTGTCTAGAATCATCACTAGAATCATTACCAGAATCATCCCAAGGATCATTACAAGAATCATCAATACTCGAATCACCTACAAGGACTACCCTACTAGAAATATTGATTGGAATCACACTCGACTCATGTTGTACTAGACTCACATTGGGATCATACTCGATTCATGTTGTACTAGACTCACATTGGGATCACACTCGACTCATGTTGTACTAGACTCATACTGGGATCACACTTGACTTACATTGTACTGTCTGGACTTATATCACCTTACTCTAGTTCAGCTAGCTTTTATTTACAGTCTTCATTGCCATATTTCTTCTGATTCGTTATATTACTTCTCTTGTGCTTTAAACTGTTGTTCTTCATCATTACCTGTCTAAAACTTCCATGTTCATCAATATAACTGTCTATAACTGCTTTATAGTCTTTGTCATTTACTTGAAATTTTTAGATGAGTTGTTATCATTCCAATCCTGATTGGATACGTTGACAAAATATTACAGATGTTTGCCCTGAGGATACATGCCCTACTTGCTTGGGATCCGGAGATGGACTAGCTATCTTAGACCCAGATTCTCAGGAGTGATTAGGAGACTAGCTTAGTAGACTAGTTATAGATTTCATGTTTGGACTTGAATTGTTATAAGTAGAGAGACTTGACTTGTATTTGAGATTGTTTGAGATAGTATTATTTTAAGTTGTTATTTGTTTAGTCTTATTAGTTATTTAGAATTCTGTGTTATCTTATCGTGCTTAGACTGTGATTGAGTTTTATTATATCTTTACTTGTCCTCCGTTCGAAGTTGAGATTTATGACAAGTACATTATATATTTGCATGAGTTGTTTAGATAGTGACCTAGTACAACGTTCTACCGTCGATTCTGCGGCGTAGGCTGAACGCTGTTACGCACTTGTACCCTTATACTGGGTGCAGATCGGGACAAGTTATTTCATGGCATCCTATCATTTGTATTTATTTTCATAAATCAATATAGCCGGAAAGGCATTTCAAATAGTACTGAGAAAAGTTATATCTTGCTACAATTATCAATAAAATGAGTATTATTTCTTCCTATACTGCGTAGTCAATATTTCTGTAAATGTGGCTATATTTTTAAATGTTTCAAAAGACACAATTGTGCACGTTTTTGCCGTGTATAAGTGCAACTCCAGACTTTTATGGCATACGCCTTAGCGAGAATGAATGATTCGGCATGAATCAAAGCGAGACGAACGATCCCCCATATCGGGGCGTGACACCCTTTCCCCACCCACCCACCCACCCACCCACAAAACTAAATTTCCCTCTTTCAAGAGTTCGTAACCAACCCCCTCCGATCTCATTCTCCTTTTAGTGCCACCGCGTGCATGCGTGCTACGACAAAACACAACCTTGCCGCCTAGCTCGCATCCGAGCTCCAACTAAATCCTCCGCCATAGTTCCCTGACAACCACCAGCACCATCAAGAATCCCCATCTTCATTGGCTTCATAACACTCACTGCTAAACTCACTCCACCCTCCTCCACCTTCGACAACTATTACCGTCACCGCACCTGGATCTCTCTAGCGTCGTGCTCGACGGTTGGCTTATAGTCTCGTGTTGATTATAGTCTTCCGCCACCAGTACACCTGTAGCAACCAACTCGAGTACTATTGCCAACAGCTAATGACTTCTTCTCTTTGAACCTCCAGTAGTCGAAATTCACCCGACCTCCAACCGCAGGTGCCGTCCCAACGTCGTGGCCATGATCCACCCCAGTGAGCGCCTCCCACATTAGAACCCTGCTCGACGTCGAGCCAATCTCGACGTGTCTGATCTGATGTATACGACGCTCCTCTAGACCACCACCGAAGATGCCAACCACGCCAAGCCCTAGTTGAAGAAGACGGAGCCAACCAATGATTGTTTATTTATGATTGTCAAAATTTTGACAGTCCAGCATATTGGTAGGACTGTCAATTTTTTGATAGTTTTAAAGATAACATGCTGTCAAAAAGCACGAGTAGCTCTCTGTGCCCGGCATGCTTTGCAAGAAGGATGTCATTAAGCTTTAGTGATTTATTGGATATTTGGAATGCCCGACGTGTTTTGCAAGAAGTACGAGTAGCTCAGCACTACAAAAGGGCAAGTACCCCATGCTACAATGGTGTGACACCACATGAAGTGGAACCTCGGATTTGGGCCACGTCACAGCGGCATAGCACCGCATATAGACAGGTAGCCTAATGCTGAAAAGTGGAGAGTAGTAGTACATCACTACAAAGATGCTAGGACCTCATGTTGCAGTGTTAATTATGACACCACAAAGAGGTTGGACCTCGACTTTGGGCTATGTCATGGCGACGTAGCACAACAAAGAAGCAAACGGCTTCATGCTGGGTAATGATAGACTCTCTAAAAAGAACTCACTAAGTGTATGAACAGAGATACATGCCGTCTTTTGAGGATAAACTTGTAAACCCTCAAAATACATACACGGATACTATGTCAGCACAAGGCCTTTTAAAGTGTGACCAGAGGCACAATAGCTGGCATTACGCGAGTGGGATTAATATAGTTATGATACTGAATTCAAGACATAGTTCATTATGTATTGTACTGTTGTTTGACACATACGAAAAGATTCAAGTCGTAAGCAACATCTATCCTAATGTATGATGTAAAATTATTGTGGGGAACACTTGGCCCGTATATTGGGATATGTGAGAAATTGTTAGAGTTTTGTTTGCTCACTCTATGTTAAAAAAATCCAAGTGACTATCTTAATATAAAGTTATGCTTTGTTTTGTAGTTTGACAGTTGTTAGAATCAAACAATACGTTATTTGTAATTTTGGCCAAAATATTGACAAAAATGAAAAAAAAAACTCCTTTTCAATGGGGGTAGCGTAGCTGGCCTTAAGGCCAGGAAAATAAATCAATTATTTGCTCATTCTATGGACATAAAAAAGTTTGCAGTTTCTATCTTTTTGTTATATTTGAAAATGTCAATACTATATAATCAAAATGTTTAATTACAACTTAATACCTTCAACTATTTTCGTTTTTCAACTTAATATTCTAAACTTTGATATGCATTAAGTTAATACCCTAAAAAAATTTGGACAAAAATATACGACGACCACCATTATGTGAACCAAACTTTAGGCTAAAAATATATGATGACCACGAGTACTAAAGAAAAAGAAAACCAGTGAAGATGGCTAGTCTATTTATAGAACCGATTCCATTATATCGATCTAAAGTGTTATTTTTGTCAGTTGAACGTGAAGCTTTTGTGCTGAAACGGATGTTTATATATCTATAATATGGAAACGAGCACAACAAGGTGGACGTGCCGGAGTGGTTATTGGGCATGACTAGAAAACATGTGGGCTTTGCCCGCGTAGGTTCGAATCCTGCCGTCCACGGAATTTTTACTATCAATTCCTTAAACCTTTTGTTTATTATTAAAATTATAATAATTTTTTTTTTCGATGTCCGACGTAACGCATATTACTTGTTTTAGTTGTTACTAGCCAATGTCGTTGGCACCGACTATGTTTTGTAACCCAAAGTAGTTTTACAAAAGTGATATCGATCAGAAATTACATGACTCATATGGACTCCGACCCTCAAAAATAGACGGGATCCTCAAAATCGAATAATTTAGTTTATGCATGGTTAATTATTGCTTAAGGAGTTTTTATTTATTTATTTACATTTTCTATTAAAAAGTAGTCAAAAACTATTTGAAAATAATAGTGCCAAAATATGTCAAAAACCAATTTAATTTTGGAGCAATAACCCTACTAGTCTCTTATCTATTATAAAAAAATGGTTTCTGCTAGTAGATTATGAAGAACAGTAGCAATCCCAAACCAAAATTAGGCTTCTATATACAATTCTTTATGCATTACCATTTATAGCACCATTGTTGTAGTCTAAACGATTAACCATTTAACCGTTTTTATGAGATTATGAGACGAGAGGAGCAAGAAGGCGAGAAAAAGAAGAATCTCTATTGTATACTAGAAGTCGTGCACGTATATACGTATACTTTATTCTAATTCTTACATAATAAAGAAAACTAGAAAATATTGCATAATAAGTTGCTTATAATTATTAGAATAAAATATTTTATAATTTATCAACTTTTAGTATGATATTTGAACAAAATAGCATAATAAAAGATATTAATAGTATTTGTACTATTATAGTTTTATAAATTAAAAGATATTAATATTGTGAAGAGACATGATAATGGATACTAAGTATTTACTATGGTAGTTGGCATTAATGATGGTAGTGGATATTATATATATATATATATATATATATATATATATATATATATATATATATATATATTATATATATATATATGATTATTTTTAGCCCTTTAATGGGTCAATTATAGGATCAATTAGAGAAATCTAGAAAATTTAAATTTCCAATTGATTGTGCTCGACCAACAACAGTTAACGACAGTTAATGCTACTTGTGGCAAAGTTCAAATCTCACGAGAAATATTTATTTTTTGAGAAAATTTGAGTGGCATCCCACTTTTGTTGCGCTTATTTAAGGTGTACCTCACATATTTACATGAATGTATGACATCCTCCACTTTCAACGTTTTCCGTCAAAGAATAACAGTTGACCGCTTTGACCAATTTTTTTGGACGAAAATGTTCTCGTCTCCTTTTGTGTGTCCCCACCTCCCCGTCACAAGTGGATGTCCCCCGCCGTGCTCGGCCCCCCTCCCCGACCTCGTTGCACCCCCCGGCCATCACCACCACCACCACCACCATCAGCACCATCATCACCACCATCAACCATCATCACCACCACCGACCCCCTTCCCCCCTCCCGCTCCGCCCCCACCCTCCCTCCCGCTCCGTCCCCCTAGCCCCCACCGCCGTCGTCGCTGCTGCTGCCGCGCGCTGCTGCTGATGGTGATGCGGTGGCGGTGGGGGGTGGGGGGCGGAGCGGGAGGGGGGGAGGGGGTTGGTGGTGGTAATGATGGTTGATGGTGGTGGTGGTGGTGGTGATGGTTGGGGGGGTACGGCGAGGTCGGGGAGGGGGGTGGGTGCGGCGACGCCGTGGAGGGGGGCCGAGCACGGCGAGGGGAGACGGATAGTTGACGAAAAATGTTAGTCTTGGTGCGGCGATGCCATGGAGTGGGGCCGAGCACGACTGGAGGTATTTTCGTCCAAAAAATTGGTCAAAGCGGTCAACTATTAGTCTTGGACGGAAAACGTTGAAAGTGGAGGGTGTCATACATTCATGTAAATATGTGGGGTGCACCTTAAATAAGCGTAACAAAAGTGGGATACCACTTAAATTTTCTCTTATTTTTTTGTCACTAAATTCAAAATTAGTTATATTTGGAGCTAGGTCTGACTCTGACGCTTTGCAAGCGAAAGGTGCGGACGAAGGACGTTTTGGCTAATTGCTAGGGGTCTTAAATTAATTTTTTTTTTTTGTACTCGGAAAGACGACTGAGAGAAGATAGAAGAAATTATATACACAAGAGAGGTCTCTCTGCAACCGCAATAACAACCAACAACAGTAGCAACAACTACTGAATGCCATGGTCCCTATTTTGTTCCACAGCGAGGCAGTGAAAAATGAGCATTCAAATTCCACAAAAATATTTTATTTTGTTACCAAAGTCGAGAATAATTTTCTTCTCGGACACGTCGCAAGCGAAGGAGGAAGCAAGGACATTAAGTGACACTTTGATAACTGGTTGCTAAGGGTTGGCTCTCCTATCTAGAGCTGTCAAGTGGGCCGACCGGACCTTTTGGGCCCATGAACTGTACCGGGCCGGGCCGGATTAAGGATGAAAAATTATAGTCCAGTCCGGCACGTGACCCACGACACGGTGGACTTTGGTTCGGGTCTGGCCGGATCTTAATTGACATGTGACAAAGTTGGATGTTCATTTTCGTACTTCTCTTCAAAAAATTTCTATATTACTTACAATCATTTTTGTACATTAATTTTGGTTCTTCTCCATGGCACAACACAAAGCAAAGCAAATTAAGCAAAAGCCAATCACAACACAACACAAAGCAAAGCAAAAGCCAAGCCAAGCACAAATTGCTTGGGCTAAAGCAAGCACATCACACATTGCCAAATTACCGATAAGCAGTGCTCGGGCTTCAGGACGGACCTATCTTATGGGCCTATATAAGTACATGACCCAATATACGGGACCAAGCCAGCCAGGGTCGACGATTAATCGGACTTGTCAACCCGGACTGGCACATGGGTCAATTTTTCGGACCGAGCTCGTGTCGGACTGGGCCGGCCTGGCCTAATTGACAGGTCTACTCCTATCTAAGTTGTTTTTTTTGTACTCGGAAGGACAACTAAGAGAAGATACAAAACATTATATACACAATAGATGTTAGTATGCAGTCGCAGTAGCAACCAACAGCAGTAGCAGCAACCAATAAAACCATACTCCCTGCTATGTTTGACATTGAGACGGTGACAAAGGAGTGTTCAAATCCCAAAAAATATTTATTTTTGTCACCAAATTCAAGAAAATGTTACTTTGGATCTAGTTCGACGCAAGCGAAGAACGTTAAGTGACACATGGATGGCTGGTTGTTTGGGGTTGGCTCCCCTATATAAGGTCTTAATTTTTTGTACTCGGAAGGACAAGAAGAAATTATATACACAAAAGCTGCAGCAACCGGCAGCAATCGCAACAGCCAATGAGTGCCATAATCAATGCTTTCCAACGTCAAGGCGGTGACAAATGAGTGTTCTAAAATTTATTCCGAATTTGCTTGTTCATGTGAACGGATAGGCGAGAAAGGTCGACTCTTGTTTTGAGCAACGGAGATCTCCATCACTCGACAACAATGTGATAACTTTTTCTTTGCAATTAATGCTATACCGTGGTTGTCAGCTTTGCTCTAAGCGACTCAATGTACTTTAGTGTGCTTGCTGCTTCTGTCTTGCGAGTATTGGAAAGCACTCCGTGCACGTCTCCAACAAGTCGATAATCCACATAAGTATTTCTTAGATCCGGGGCACAATTTTTAATGGAAAATGATAGAATGAAACAATTGTAAGAACAATGTTCCAATGCAACACTTCAAGAAAGGTGCACAACCAGGGATCCTAGGAGGATTCTGGAATACGAGAATCTAAAATGATTTCGTATACGTAGCAAACGACGAAGACACTTCTAAGAAGAAGATGTCGGCCGAATTACTAAAGGCAACAGCAGCGATGACAGACGATGGATAAAAGTGGCCTACTGGAGTGTTAAGAACACCAGTGCTCAAAGCTAGATCCGTCCACACGGTCAGCTTCCAGGAACCAGCAAGTTCGAGTGAACTCTGGAATGCTCTCGAAATGCTCTAAGACGGACTGCTCAGAACGACAAGGACAGAAAAAGAATACTCGAGTTGCTGTCGAAGGTGCCGGAACTCCAGTGGCTCGAGGAACACTCTCTTCTCTCTTTCTGGAATTTTCAGAATAATAATTCTCTGTCCCTCGAGAGAGAAGTGAGGCCCTGAATATATAGCTACTGCTATAACCACTCAGATCCGCAATGTGCGCCACGAAATAATGTCAAATCAACTATTTCAGGATCAGTTATCGCATATTACGAATCAGTTTGAATGAGGACAGCCACTACCTGTGCGCATTGCGCCAATGAACGAGTTGCACGCGCGTCTACAGTCGCTTTGCGTGCACTGCACACCCTGCGGCGCAACTGTCACGACCCGCACCCTAGAGTAAGGGCACGAGAAGTGGGTACGTCCAGCCTACGCCGCAGTGTCGGCGGTAGAACGCTGTCCTAGGTCACAACATCTAACAATATAATGCTAAGCAGTTTATACTACCCGAACGGGGGTGACATAGCAGAATGTAAACTCAATCACATCTAAGGTATAGCATAATGGAAGATAGATAAAACATGAAATCCACAAAGAGATACATCAGATAGAAGTCTAAGTGTCTAAGATACACAACCCAGAAAACATCTCAAATCTTAAATACAGTGATCCATAAATACAACTCAAGACAACTGAAAATAAGCTATAAGCAATACCCTAGCTATCTATGCAACCTCTACTGTGTCTCCTCTAGGCTAGCAGACAATCTCCAGGCTATCTGTAAAATTTATCAACAGGTCCAGTCAGGACAGGAGCGAGCACAAAACATCTCACGCAGTTCATATCAAGTTAGAAAATATAAAGTATGCAATAGAGTAAGGTACAGGAAACGCTGAAAGAAGAATGTATATGAAAAACAATAGAGATTTGATAACAGGAAATATCTATATATGATAAGTAAGAACTGTAAGCCAACTGTGATTTAGAGTACAATATGGTTATGTAAACGGTCTAGGACAATGCAATGGTAACTCTATTGTACGTGGGAGTACAATAGACATATACAATAGTTATACAATATTGTACAATAGGATTTGAGTACATAACCAATTCTACTCCCCCTCTCCAATCAATACACAAGGATCCACTCCAGTTACGTTATCTTATACAATAGTGTACAATGTTATACAATGGATGTACAATATTATACAATAGATGTACAATGTTATTGTCACGCCCCAGTACCGAAATACGGGGACGTACACGGCCAGCTACACCGTATAGGGTACGGATACGCTATACGGCGATGACGGCTGACAAGTTCTGCTGGGTATCCTAGTATGCAATCAATCTATGGCCTAAATCCGATCTCAAATCCACAGGCAATAACTACGAAATAATAGCAAGAGAGATAATCATATGAAAAACAGGAAATACTCATATGAGAATCTGGAATCTACAGTACGGGATAATAATGTAGACGAGTATACCTTTCCGCAGTTCCTAGCATGGTCTGGAACTGAAGCACACCCTCCAAGTCAAGTCTGGAAGATCCACCGGGTCGATCTCAGACAATCTGGAAACAATCCAGGATTGGTCAGGCCAACCGCAGCAAGTACCAGAAAGGAAGGCTCAAGGACGGGCGAAGAAAACCAGCAGGATAAAATATGACAAGAATAACATCTAAAAACAGTAAATAAAGGTAAGGGATCGTGCGGTACCAACGCACGATAACAATCCACAAGTATAGTGAAGCTAACACAATCACAATCTCCCTAGCATCCACTAACACCTGCATTGCCAGCTGGAAATCAATATCAGCTGGCTAGCAGGCCACAAGCCAAACAACACAGAAGGACAAGCGGCCACACAATGCCTACGGCTTGCTATTATTAGCTAACTAGGGTTATCACAGGCCTAATTACTAACAAGATGCAATGAGACTTCAAAGTCCAGCTCCTGCTTGCTACTACCCGAATGGCCCCAGCAAAAGAAAAAGATAGATATAGCAGGCACACTGCAGTAAGATACATGTGCCCTAAAGAAGTGCCACACTCGACGGAGGGCTGGGAATGCGCTCATCTCGACGGATAGCAACAAATCCCTAGTATATATATAGATACATAGGGCCGAGGCCAGACAAGCAACAGGTCACTGGGAAGTCCCCATGAACTACATGATTAATCTAGTTATTAGCCTAGTCATTTTCATTATGGATCCCTGACCGTGGTACTCAGGGATCCATGTCCTAGACATGATGCAAGACAAGACTGGACTGGTGGCTTATACAAGCACAATCAAGAGAAATCAACCACGGTGTCAAGACGGGGTCATGCCTAGCAAGTCAGGACTGGCTGTCGCAACAGCGGTCAAGAGTAAACATGTCATGTCAAGAGTACTAGTCAGGAGTGCGCCTCGACGGGCCACTATCAGGAATCAAGATATACATGTCAGGTTTACTCGTCATGTCCAGAGTGCTAGTCAGGAGTGCACCACCACGGGCCACTATCAAGAATCAAGACAGGTCCAGGTCATCGTGTAATACCAGGAACAAGGTCAACCCTATCAGTCACAAGAAGTCACATGCCCAAATCGTGACATGGATATCAAGTCGGGTACAAGATCAAATCTCCACTATAATAGCCTGTCAAGTACACATGGGAACCTACAGCTCAAATCATCAAGTCGGTCCATCCACCAGATCAATCTAGCAAGAGTCTCCCATCCAAGATGGAGTGAATATCACGTCAATAAAGACAACCACCAAATACCAAGCTCATTCCCCTAACAATGCTAGGCCCTCTGACTCACAAGAATCCTCCAAGTCAATGATCACAAGCCACTAGAAAACAAGCCCCTCAACTACCAAGACACAGCAATCAAACCAGGTTTTGGGCGTTTGGGAAGTCGAGTAAAAATCATATAACAATACCCTCGATATTCTCCTCGTTCCACGAAATATTCGAAATCACCAAAATCCAAGAATCCACATAGATCCACCAAGTCAATATTCCAAGATCGTACTCTCCATAATACTCAATCCTCAGTCATATCCACAAGTCACATCTCCCAATACATAGGACAACTGTCAGCTCTATCTGACAGACTAGGACAACCCCTAGGATGAAGGGTCAGGGGACAAGAGTCCGATAATAAACGCCGCCGAAAGTGGCAAGGATTACATGGACCGCTCTGGAGCAAAGCCACAACCCTTAAACCAAACAAGGACCAAGGTTGCAGACCGTCTCCCGAGTGGAACCGCTCTCCTTACGTTATCCGACGGACAAGACAGGTCAGGAGCAAGGCGACTAATCTAGTATGGAGTCTACCTAGCAGGCAAGGGGATCAGGTATACTATACCAAGGTGAACAGGCACGAGCCCAGTCCAGCAAACCAAAGGAATGGTTCTGCCCAGTCCTTCGAACCAAATTCCCGATCGGGAATTTTGGAAGAATCCGGCAGAGTCTCCTCTGTATTCTGGACGGGAGCTCCCAGCAAATTGGGGCTAAAACCACTCGGCGCAACCCGCCGCAGAATCGCAGAATCGCAGATTGAGAACACTAAGTCTCAGCTACCAGCAGCACTACGATGCGTACTGGGAACAAGTCGACAGCCGAGAACACTAAGTCTCGGCCTCCAGTAGCACTACGATGCGTACTGGAAACCAATCGAACCCGAGACCACTAAGTCCCGGCCTCCAGCAGCGCTACAATGCATACTGGGCGCCAAGCCAACATGCATAATAATAAAATAACCGCCTCGCAGGGCGCATCACAGCACATGCTCGTAATTCTAACCCAAGCGCAATCACAGCCACAAGAATAGTTCGCCAAGCCGTTACCCGACCGCGGGTCGGACACGGGACATACAGGGACAATCCATACATGTGAGTCGTGCTCGTGTCCTCGGAGGTGTGGATGACCCATCCGAGTTGTCCGATACGGTCTATCCCGGTATCGGACCAAGCTATCCTAAGTTATCATCATGGCAGTTCTATTACTAGGCTACACTAATCATGGTTATAAAATTATAAGTACAATTTTTAAATGAAATAAAAATCCAGGAGAGAGGGCAAGAGCCGTCGATGAGCAAGGGATACTTGCCTAGAGGGCTCGGCTAGGTAAGCAAGTCTTTGGCAGTCGCGATCCAAGGTGGCACGCCAATCGAGGTCCTCAGAACACACAATAAACAATCATTAGTACCAACAATAAAATAATAGAAGAAATCACAGGGGATGGCAGGAGGCTATACCGTGTGGGTCCCGCAAGCAGTGCCGAGATCTGGCACGAAAACCGAGGTACGCGGATCGATACGGGCACGCAAACCGAGACGCGCACGTATATCGAGATGCGTACGAGAATCGAGGTGTCACAAATATCGAGACGAGCGAAAAACACGTGTACGTAAATCGAGACATACACGTAGATCGAGAAATCACGAATATCGAAACGGTGCACGAATTACGCGATACGCAAATCGAGGCGAGCACGTAAATCGAGACGACCCAAAGTCCAAGGAGCACGTAAATCGATACGGCACACAAATCGATGTGTGCACACAAATCGATGCGATACGGAGTCCAATACGGCACGCAAGCCGAGGCGGCACGCAAATCGATGCGTGCACGCAAATCGGTGTGGCACAAAAATCAAGAAAGGCACAAAGGCCAAGGCACGAAAAACGAGGCAGTGTGTAAACCGATGTGGCACGGTGTCCGAGGCAGCGCGGGGCTCGAGGCGTTCCGCTGCCCAAGGCAGCACGTAGACCGAGGAGGTGCGCAAATCGAGGCGCACACAAACCAAGGTGTGTAAAACGAGGCGCACGTGGACCGAGGAGCGTACTGCTCGAGGCAGCGCGCGCACCGAGGCACGTGGCCCGAGGAGCACACCGCTCGAGAATGGCACGCGGCCCGGGGGGCTCGCTGCTCGAGCAGCGCGGGGCCCAAGGGCGTCCCGCTGCTCGAGGCTCGCACTGTCCCCGAGCACGACGACCGGAGGAAAGGGATGAAGGTGGCGGAGTAGTCGGGGGGTCCTGGCGGGGCTCGGCTAGGTGGTCGGCCGCCGGCGGAGGGGAGGTCAGAGAGAGAGGAGAGCGGTGGTGGTGGCAGTCGCCAGAAGTGGTGGAGTCGGGATGGAGGTCGATGGCGGTGGCTGCCAAGGCGGTGGAAGTGGTGGAGGAGACGACGACGAGGTGGAGGCGGCGGCGCCCGGAGATGGAGGGAGGCAGTGGTGGTGGCTGGAGGCGGGGCCAGCTGTGGTGGCTGGAGGAGGAGACGACGACGAGGTGGTGGTCGCCGGGAGTGGTGGTGGCCACGACGGAGCTGGCCGGGCGAGACGCGGGGGATAGATGGAGAGGGAGCTCGAGGGAGAGAGGGGCTGGTGGAGGAGATGGCGGCGAGGGTGGTGGTCGCGGCGGAGGAGGTTGGAAAGGAGAGGGAGGCCGGGAGAGAGGGGATCGGGAGGAGAGAGGGATTTTGGGGGAGGGGAGGCTTCTCCAGGAAGGAGAGAGTGAGAGAGGAAAGAGAGAGGGTGGAGGGTAGGTAAGGATATTTTGGGAGGGGTAGATTAGGAACAACAAATAAATGGTAACCATAATAATAATAGGGAAAATTCACCTCCAATTAAAATAATAAAAATTTTAAAAACATCCCAAAATTAAATCCTCCAAATACAGAAATACAGTCAAATACATGCTTTAAAATAGGAATATTACATCCTACCCACCTTACAAAAATTTCGTCCTCGAAATTTCAAAATTATCAAGATAGGGTTTTCAAAACTAGTACATATATATCTGCCATGAAAACTCTATCCACCTTACAGAAATCAAGTAATACAATAAGAAACGAACAAAATCTCAATATGAAAACATCAGAGGGGACAAGGTCTAGCTAAATAAATCAACTCGCAAGGTAAATCCAAAACATCGAAAGAATCTCGAAAATCAAAGCCTCGCATACACGAAATAATCCCCATAAATCAAAACAAGTACCAAATATCGAAAACAACATCAAAACCTAAAATCCCACTGCACGAAAAATCAACAAATCATAATAAAGAATATTTGTCTCAAACCGACGACCGTAGTTTTCGAATATCGGAAAAAGTGTGTCATGATCATCCTTGCCACGCCATCCGGAATGGCTGCAAAGATGCATCAGAGCACAATAATCGAGCGGCTGCAACTTTCGTTACCTCGCCGTCAATGTATACTAGGGTCATCCAGTCACTCTTGACAAATGCCCAAAATAAATCAAATCTACAACTCAAATGTCCAAGTCACTAAAATCAGAAAATATCTAACCAATATAACATAATAATTCTATAAAATAATAACTCATAATCCATGTCAAATCGTAATATGCATCCAAAAACAGCTTCACTAATAATCACAAGATAGTTTTCTAGGAAACTCCAAATCCAGAAATCTATGCCAAAACATATTCTATAGAGAATATATGTATATAATCCAAAATAATATCTGAAGGAAACAATCATGATTGTGGAATTGTCCGGAATCAAGGGAGCTGAAATGATACAAGAAAATCCACTGGATACTCCACAAATGCTGAAACATCCCATCTCTGAGTCCTGGTGAAATCTTCATGCTGCAGCGATCAAGCCAACGCTCGAAGAGGGTGATAAGGATACTAAGTCAACACAAAGTCAACGCACGAAAGGGATAACAGGAAATCAAACAAGGCAAAACACCGGTAGAGAGTCCAGAACCCAAGATAAATAATATAGTAACCCAAAGATAAGACCAGACATCGTCTTACCTGATAAAGTGATCGACATGACCAACTACAGGACCATGCCTCTCAAAACAAGGAATAATGGTAGATGACAACGAATAAGACAGGACAATGCAAGATAGGTCCAGGTAGAGATGGGGACCAGTTCACAAGTTCAAAGGAGCGAAGGACAAGTGTAACAAGTGGGAATACCAAGAAATAGTGGAATGAGATCAATAATCACGTGATACCCAACAAAATCTCAAAACAAGACCAGCATGGGCCACCACTAAAACCATGTCACGCCCCAGTACCGAAATACGGGGACGTACACGGCCAGCTACACCGTATAGGGTACGGATACGCTATACGGCGATGACGGCTGTCAAGTTCTGCTGGGTATCCTAGTATGCAATCAATCTATGGCCTAAATCCGATCTCAAATCCACAGGCAATAAATACGAAATAATAGCAAGAGAGATAATCATATGAAAAACAGGAAATACTCATATGAGAATCTGGAATCTACAGTACGGGATAATAATGTAGACGAGTATACCTTCCCGCAGTTCCTAGCATGGTCTGGAACTGAAGCACACCCTCCAAGTCAAGTCTGGAAGATCCACCGGGTCGGTCTCAGACAATCTGGGAACAATCCAGGGTTGGTCAGGCCAACCGCAGCAAGTACCAGAAAGGAAGGCTCAAGGACGGGCGAAGAAAACCAGCAGGATAAAATATGACAAGAATAACATCTAAAAACAGTAAATAAAGGTAAAGAATCGTGCGGTACCAACGCACGATAACAATCCACAAGTATAGTGAAGCTAACACAATCACAATCTCCCTAGCATCCACTAACACCTGCATTGCCAGCTGGAAATCAATATCAGCTGGCTAGCAGGCCACAAGCCAAACTACACAGAAGGACAAGCGGCCACACAATGCCTACGGCTTGCTATTATTAGCTAACTAGGGTTATCACAGGCCTAATTACTAACAAGATGCAATGAGACTTCAAAGTCCAGCTCCTGCTTGCTACTACCCGAATGGCCCCAGCAAAAGAAAAAGATAGATATAGCAGGCACACTGCAGTAAGATACATGTGCCCTAAAGAAGTGCCACACTCGACGGAGGGCTGGGAATGCGCTCATCTCGACGGATAGCAACAAATCCCTAGTATATATATAGATACATAGGGTCGGGGCCAGACAAGCAACAGGTCACTGGGAAGTTCCAATGAACTACATGATTAATCTAGTTATTAGCCTAGTCATTTTCATTATGGATCCCTGACCGTGGTACTCAGGAATCCATGTCCTAGACATGATGCAAGACAAGACTGGACTAGTGGCTTATACAAGCACAATCAAGAGAAATCAACCACGGTGTCAAGACGGGGTCATGTCTAGCAAGTCAGGACTGGCTGTCGCAACAGCGGTCAAGAGTAAACATGTCATGTCAAGAGTACTAGTCAGGAGTGCGCCTCGACGGGCCACTATCGGGAATCAAGATATACATGTCAGGTTTACTCGTCATGTCCAGAGTGCTAGTCAGGAGTGCACCACCACGGGCCACTATCAAGAATCAAGACAGGTCCAGGTCATCGTGTAATACCAGGAACAAGGTCAACCCTATCAGTCACAAGAAGTCACATGCCCAAATCGTGACATGGATATCAAGTCGGGTACAAGATCAAATCTCCACTATAATAGCCTGTCAAGTACACATGGGAACCTACAGCTCAAATCATCAAGTCGGTCCATCCACCAGATCAATCTAGCAAGAGTCTCCCATCCAAGATGGAGTGAATATCACGTCAATAAAGACAACCACCAAATACCAAGCTCATTCCCCTAACAATGCTAGGCCCTCTGACTCACAAGAATCCTCCAAGTCAATGATCACAAGCCACTAGAAAATAAGCCCCTCAACTACCAAGACACAGCAATCAAACCAGGTTTTGGGCGTTTGGAAAGTCGAGTAAAAATCATATAACAATACCCTCGATATTCTCCTCGTTCCACGAAATATTCGAAATCACCAAAATCCAAGAATCCACATAGATCCACCAAGTCAATATTCCAAGATCATACTCTCCATAATACTCAATCCTCAGTCATATCTACAAGTCACATCTCCCAATACATAGGACAACTGTCAGCTCTATCTGACAGACTAGGACAACCCCTAGGATGAAGGGTCAGGGGACAAGAGTCCGGTAATAAACGCCGCCGAAAGTGGCAAGGATTACATGGACCGCTCTGGAGCAAATCCACAACCCTTAAACCAAACAAGGACCAGGGTTGCAGACCGTCTCCCGAGTGGAACCGCTCTCCTTACGTTATCCGACGGACAAGACAGGTCAGGAGCAAGGCGACTAATCTAGTATGGAGTCTACCTAGCAGGCAAGGGGATCAGGTATACTATACCAAGGTGAACAGGCACGAGCCCAGTCCAGCAAACCAAAGGAATGTTTCTGTCCAGTCCTTCGAACCAAATTCCCGATCGGGAATTTTGGAAGAATCCGGCAGAGTCTCCTCTGTATTCTGGACGGGAGCTCCCAGCAAATTGGGGCTAAAACCACTCGGCGCAACCCGCCGCAGAATCGCAGAATCGCAGATTGAGAACACTAAGTCTCAGCTACCAGCAGCACTACGATGCGTACTGGGAACAAGTCGACAGCCGAGAACACTAAGTCTCGGCCTCCAGTAGCACTACGATGCGTACTGGAAACCAATCGAACCCGAGACCACTAAGTCCCGGCCTCCAACAACGCTACAATGCGTACTGGGCGCCAAGCCAACATGCATAATAATAAAATAACCGCCTCGCAGGGCTTATCACAGCACATGCTCGTAATTCTAACCCAAGCGCAATCACAGCCACAAGAATAGTTTGCCAAGCCGTTACCCGACCGCGGGTCGAACACGGGGCATACAGGGACAATCTATACATGTGAGTCGTGCTCGTGTCCTCGGAGGTGTGGATGACCCATCCGAGTTGTCCGATACGGTCTATCCCGGTATCGGACCAAGCTATCCTAAGTTATCATCATGGCAGTTCTATTACTAGGCTACACTAATCATGGTTATAAAATTACAAGTACAATTTTTAAATGAAATAAAAATCCAGGAGAGAGGGCAAGAGCCGTCGATGAGCAAGGGATACTTGCCTAGAGGGCTCGGCTAGGTAAGCAAGTCTTCGGCAGTCGCGATCCAAGGTGGCACGTCAATCGAGGTCCTCAGAACACACAATAAACAATCATTAGTACCAACAATAAAATAATAGAAGAAATCACAGGGGATGGCAGGAGGCTATACCGTGTGGGTCCCGCAAGCAGTGCCAGGATCTGGCACGAAAATCGAGGTACGCGAATCGATACGGGCACGCAAACCGAGATGTGCATGTATATCGAGACGCGCACGAGAATCGAGGTGGCACGAATATCGAGACGAGCGTTAAACACGTGCACGTAAATCGAGACATGCACGTAGATCGAGAAATCACGAATATCGAAACGGCGCACGAATTACGCGACACGCAAATCGAGGCGAGCACGTAAATCAAGACGACCCAAAGTCCAAGGAGGACGTAAATCGATACGGCACACAAATCGATGTGTGCACGTAAATCGATGCGGTACGGAGTACAATACGGCACGCAAGCCGAGGCGGCACGTAAATCGATGCGTGCACGCAAATCGGTGTGGCACAAAAATCAAAAAAGGCACAAAGGCCGAGGCACGGAAAATGAGGCGGTGTGCAAACCGATGTGGCACGGTGCCCGAGGCAGCGCGGGGCTCGAGGCATCCCGCTGTCCAAGGCAGCACGTAGACCGAGGAGGCGCACAAATTGAGGCGTACACAAACCAAGGTGCGCAAAACGAGGCGCACGCGGATCGAGCAGCGTACTGCTCGAGGCAGCGCGCGTACCGAGGCACGTGGCCCGAGGAGCACACGGCTCGAGAATGGCACGCGGCCCGGGAGGGCTCGCTGCTCGAGCAGCGCGGGGCCCAAGGGCGTCCCACTGCTCGAGGCTCGCACTGTCCCCGAGTACGACGACCGGAGGAAAGGGATGAGGGTGGCAGAGGAGTCGGGGGGTCCTGGCGGGGCTCGGCTAGGTGGTCGGCCGCCGGCGGAGGGGAGGTCAGAGAGAGAGGAGAGCGGTGGTGGTGGCAGTCGCCAGAAGTGGTGGAGTCGGGATGGAGGTCGATGGCGGTGGCTGCCAAGGCGGTGGAAGTGGTGGAGGAGACGACGACGAGGTGGAGGCGGCGGCGCCCGGAGATGGAGGGAGACAGTGGTGGTGGCTGGAGGCGGGGCCAGCTGTGGTGGCTGGAGGAGGAGACGACGACGAGGTGGTGGTCGCCGGGAGTGGTGGTGGCCACGACGGAGCTGGCCGGGCGAGATGCGGGGGATAGATGGAGAGAAAGCTCGAGGGAGAGAGGGGCTGGTGGAGGAGATGGCGGCGAGGGTGGTGGTCGCGGCGGAGGAGGTTGGGAAGGAGAGGGAGGCCGGGAGAGAGGGGATCGGAAGGAGAGAGGGATTTTGGGGGAGGGGAGGCTTCTCCAGGAAGGAGAGAGTGAGAGAGGAAAGAGAGAGGGTGTGGGGTAGGTAAGGATATTTTGGGAGGGGTAGATTAGGAACAACAAATAAATGGTAACCATAATAATAATAGGGAAAATTCACCTCCAATTAAAATAATAAAAATTTTAAAAACATCCCAAAATTAAATCCTCCAAATACAGAAATACAGTCAAATACATGCTTTAAAATAGGAATATTATAGTTATACAATAGTTGTACAATGTTATACAATAGTGTACAATGGTCTATCCCAAGAACTCATGTGATAATGAGAGTACAATATGCACAATGAGTATACAAGGATATGGGTATTCAATAAATACAATATGTAAGTGAAACGTACATCACAATATGTATTTAGTGAATACAAGGGGATAACATCCCAAAAGAAGATCCATATAGTACCAATCCGTGATAACAATCGTGTCAGCATCAAGTACAGTAATCTAGAGCAAGAATGTAAATCCAGACAAGTATGAAACGGTCAGAGAATGTACTCGCCTGATATCCTGAACAGCTGATATGAAAAGATGGCCAACTGGAGTCACAGAGTCCTAGTTATAGCAACATAGGTTATAAAGAGTTCAATTTATATGGTAATTGAAATTATAATACAATCTACATGATTCTAAGTCAATCTAGGTCAAAGTCAACTTTGGTCAACTATAAAGTCAAACTAGGTCAACTCTAGTCAACTGTGGTCAAACTAGCTAGGGTTGGGTCAACAATGGTCAACTAGTCTAGTTAGTCAATTCTAGGTCTAAACAAACTAAGTATATACAAATCAAGTATCCAAGATAGCTACTAACTCATAGCCTAAGTCACTTACTAAACCAAGCACAAAACTAAACCATAAGCTAACAAGGCACACAAACTTAGTCATATAATGTATATATATTATTCACATTCACATATTCATATACATAGATATATATAGGAAAGCTATATATATAGGCACATACATGTATATATAGAGAGAGAAAGAGATGTAAAAGAGTAAGTGAGTATATGTGTGTTTGGCATGTGTGAAAGGATATGTGTTAATGTTCTAAAATTTAGTGATAGGTAGGTGTATGTGACATGGGATACATGATGTCAAAGGGTGTATGAATGAATGTGTGTAAAAGGTTATAGGTTAACTCAGTTTATAGAAATGCATACATACATACATACATACTTACATTATATACATGCATACATACATATCATGTATATTACATTACATGATACATACATGTATACTTGTATTATATTATACTTACATTCATGCATATTAGATACTTGTATTTATATTAACATTTTACAAACATTCAATTCATTCATGTATCTATGCATTACCTACATGTTTTATACATATGCATATATTGTATATTCTTATCATTTTATACATTAACATAGAGACATACAAACATGCACCCATCATATGTTTCATACCTTGCATTACCTTACATATCATGTTATATATTATCATTCATTCCTTTCATATATTACATTATCTTTAAGTTGAATACATCATATATGGATACAATACATAATCTTGCATGCTTGCATTCATATATTACATTCTATATTACCTATATACATGTATTTCCTCCATTCATTCATGCTTGCATCATATACTCTACATTATCATACATGTTATCATTATATATTGTATTACAATATTTATACATTATGCATTCATATCTATCATTACATATATATCTTGTATTCATATCTAGCATTCATTATATACTTTCATGCATACATTGTATATCATTCTTTTATTCATGCATTTATGCATTGCTTATATGCATTATATTAATTGCATTCCTACAAGCTTGCATTCAACTATATATATACATTAATGTAAAAAGAATATATATATCATATATATATTATTTCATTCATCTAAAATATCATGCATTACATACTCTATATTCATTTAATATCCATACTACATAGGCTCATAGGTTACACAAAATGCATATATCGTATAGTCACTCTTCTACTTAAAATCAATACTGTACCAATTGGGCCTTCACTAAAATCTAGGATTAAAGTATATTGTAGCTCTTTGTGTTAGCTTTTTGAAACTTTAAACGGATCGTATTTTCGTGTCCGAAAGCTCCCGGAATCGCTAAAACACCGAAACGCGTTCGTCTTTCGTACAACTGACACTCAAATAATTCTACAGAAAGTTCTAGAATGAATTTTGCTATTAAAATATATATTTGGAAAGCTAACTTCGATACGCTTCTTTTCAAAAAACGGGAGGTTAATTGGAGTTATGAGCTAAAAGTTATGATATTTCTAAGTTGCTCTAGCTACTAAAAATGTGGATAAAAATTATGACGAATTTAGGTAGTTTGAGACAAAAGAAACACTAGTACATAACATAATATATCAAGAACTCACTCTCTACACTAATATATATATATATATATATATATATATATATATATATATATATATATAAATATATATATATATATATATATATATATATATATATATATATATATATATATATATATTTATATATATATATATATATATATATATATATATATATATATATATATATATATATATATATATATATATATATATGAGATACTATAGAACACATCTCCAATACAAAAATATGAAATTAAATATGTAATAATTCATTCATACATAACAACAACATATAGTGTGTCCAAATTTTGGGTTTTTCCACATGGACACAACCACAACACAAAGGACACTCCTATGACCTCCAAATGGACATAAAATGGACATAAATGGAGATACAACCATGGGGGTCATTCCTATGGGTTCAAAATATTTCTATATGCATGTAGGAATAGATTAGAGGAGAGATTATACCTTCCGGGAGAGAGATTCAAAGGAAAAGCCTTCCGACACGGCACCGACACGTAGAGATTCCAAAAGGACACGAACGAGCTCCGAATCCTCCCAAACTTGGCTAGCACTCTCTAACCATGAAGTAGAAGAGAAATAAAGAAGATTTGGTGGAAGAAGGGGTTGATTTGGAGATGAAATCAATGGAGGTTCATCTCTAAATTAATTTGGAGAAGAACAAGAGATAGAAAGTGGATGAAAACAAATGAATAAAGGAGTGACTCACTCCTTATCCCCCCCCATAGGTGGCTGCCCAAAAAGGGTGAGGTGTCCCCTATTTGAATGTCCAAAATGCCTTTCACTAATCTATTTGATTTAAATTAGGAATGTGTTAAAGGTTGAGGTCAATTTAGTCTAGTTTTAAGTCTCTAATTAAACTCAACCTATCCATAAATAATTAGTATAACTACTAACTAAAATTAATATCATGTGGACTAAAATTAATATCATGTGGGCCATGCCTAACTAGTGTATGGGTCTGTCACGATCCGCTCCCGAATAACCGGATACGAGTCGGACACGCCCAGACTTTGTTGTTAGACACAACAAAGTAAGCTGTACCAATCTAGGGAAACTAACCAGATAAATATGAACATGAAATGAAATCACAGCATCTATGTAAATGTGTCCCAACCAGAGTAAAGTACAATATCTGAATTATTACATTTCAACTAATAAAAGAGTCTGCTAGTCTCAAAACATGGAAAGATAATGGGAAAATACTAATGAAGCACTAGGCTTCTGCAGCCTCTATGTCACAAGCAGCTCCAGCTGGCTCAGTAGGGAAAGCAATATCCTGCCCATAGTAGGTGTCACACAAGGCCTCCATCTCACCTGCAACATATCCTATTCAGGAGCGGAGCAAGTACAATTCTAGGTAATGAACAAGACACCATGATATGAAAGTACAAGGGAACATGGAAAGTACAAGAAGAACAGGTGAATAAGTACATGAAGAACAGTGTAAAGTACATGAAAGAACATGATATATAAGCACCTGAAAGAACATGATATCATGGAATCACAGGAAATAAGTACAAGGTAATCTCCTGAACATGTGTGTACTATATTTGAAATATAACTAAATATGTGACCGGCTAGGGTAAGCACATGAAAGCACATGAATGGGCGACTTAGGACCCGCGTGTACGATGCGGGGTCTAAGCTAAACACACCTGAGTTGTTTCTTGGGATTGGTCACATAGATAGTATATTTCCCCACCCCAGATACAAGTAATAAGAACAAGAGAACATGAGCACCAGAAAGTACATGACGTGTTGCAATGTGTCAATCAAGAAAGTACAGGATAAAATAAAATGCACAAGACCGTAGAGTGTACTTGCCTTGCTCCAAGAAAGTACAAGTAGGCAATAGAGCTAGATATCCTCCTGTAATTGGTAATAATGATGTATACAAGTTGGTTAATAAACAGCTAATTCTAATTGGGTTATCAAAAGATTTTAATCACGATTAATTCCTAATATAAACCTTAGTTTCTAGGGTTTCCTATAGAGTATCAATATTGCCTACTATATTCTAGACTAGCAAGAACTTTAAATAATACTAAATACATAATTTTCTATAAGACAAATGTTTCAAAAAGTAAACTTTTAAACAATGGTAGAGGTTTCTTAAATTAGTCAAGACCATGCTTATGCAAACTCAAGCAATTGAAAACTCAAATGCTAATCTACATGAATTCAGATTTAGCCATTCTATCTAATAGTGAATACAAACCCAATTATACTGCAATACCCTGGTTAACCTTGAACTTCAATTCTTATATTCAACTGAGATTGCAGTATACATTCACTGAGATTACATTATACATTCACTCAAGTTCATCTCAGGTTCACTGAGAACTAATCTCAGTTATACTGAGATTGCTTCTCAGTGACACTGAGAAATGATCTCGAGTTCACTAAGAATGATCCACAGATTAACTGAGATGAAAAATTCAGTGTGAACTGTACTTAAATTCTCAGGTTCCAAATGAAATTGTATCTCAGGTTTCAATGAAATTGCATCTCAGGTTCACTGATATCACTCATGTCTCAATGCCAGGACAGTGTAAAATAACAGTGATATGGTTCCTAGTTTAGGTGAAAGCCAAAACAATTTCAGTTTAAAGTATTGAAATAGAAACTAACTGATATGCCCAGGTTCTTCTATTTGCCAAACCATGGTATGAAATCTCAAGTTTAATTGACAATACTAATCTAGGAATTTTAGTTTCAAATGGTTTAATGACAGTGTTAATACATCAAGGTTTAAATCAGTCAACCTCTATACATCAGTTAACCCATGTAAACAATCCTTCCCAGGCTTAGGACTGACATTTATATCAACACAAATTCAATCCAGGTCTCATTTATCATGCCAGGACACTGTAATAAGCTTATGACCACATAATGATATAAAGTCTAGGTTATAGGTTTATAAGCTCTCAGGTTTTCCTGAGAAAGAACTTCTCAAATGGTATGATGATGAGTCCTGTGAATACTCAAAATTGATTCCAGTTTTACTACAAAACTTCCATTCAGTCTGAAATGAGTCCCAGTAGAATTTCAACATTTAAACCAAGTCTACCTATATTCAGATATAGTTCAAAACAACATACATCAGTCTACTCTTAATCCCAGTTCCAAGCTAATGTAGTTCTAAAGTTATTTTTTTAAATAAACAGTCCAGAGGGAAGACACAAGTTCAGTTGTGACAACACATTCATGTTCAGTATAATCCCTGGTCATCCCCAACTTAGACAAGTGCTAAGCAAAACCCCAAGCTCCATTCTCAGGTACAGGGTTATGAACAGGCCTTCATCAGGGACATATGAGTTCTACAGGTCGAGCTATTCTCATTCCAGTTCACCAAGTGTTCAAGTATTCCAATGTGAAATTTAATTACTAACAATCTAATCATCATTCTCAGTCTTCAACTGAAAACTCAGTTTTCCTGAAAATCTCAGGAAATATATTCCAACATATGTATGGTAAAACCAATGTATAAGAAAGCTATAGGACAACCTCAGATTTCAACTAGCTTGAAACATCATAGGTTGTATGAAGTTGGCCCCAATAAATCCCAATTTGATGCTCAACCAATCAAATACTCCCAAGGGAGACTGAGACTGATTCTATAGTCACAACCACCCCCTGCTATCCAGTGTAGTCCCAATGGCTGCTAGGTAGCCACTCGAGAAATATTCTCAGGAATCATATTACCATTGGCATATGATTGGCAACTTGAATCAATGTGTAAGATAGAAAATGCCTAGTGAATAAAATGATCCAGTCAAATGGTCTTGGGTCCAACAACTACCCAGACAATGAAAGGAAGCCCTGATACATATGTATTCGATCAGGACATTGATGAAAACAGATTGAATCATCACTTCATTGACATGCCTCCCAACCCACATGGCTGTCCTCATGTTCAACCAGAAGTGGCATATGCAAATACCAATCTTAATCATGATATGATTTACCCATGCCATTTCAGGTTCAACAGTGAACCAGTATGCTGCATAATTCAGGTTCATAAATGAACCATGATGCTTGGAATATATTCCAGGTTCATCAAAGAGTCATGATGCCTACAATATATCCCAGTTTCAACAATTAACCATGATGCTGCAATATACACATTCGAACCAAAATCACCACACGAGCTACTTCTTTAATAGGAAAACAATTTTATTCACAAGGAGAACATAGTTACCTGGTTGTTCTTGAAGGAGCTATTGATTCAAAGGTCGAACACAATCTCCACGACCCAAAAATCAGATTAAATACTGTTCAGGCATTAAAACAAACACATGGGACACGAATCAATATGATGCACTGAACTATTAGGGACCTGTCCAAAGAAAAATATAAATGCTCTCGAAATCACCTGATATAATTCCCAGATTCAAATTCCAAGCTAATCCAAAAACAATCGATCCATTGATCTAACACACAAGGTTCTAAGAAGGAGAAAGCCATAGTTGAAATCAATTAAATCACAATCTCGATTCAAAACATTAGGTTGATTACTCACCAATAGATCTTGTTCTTGATAGGGGAAAGGTGTTCAATCGATCGTTCACGATTGAATCCCCTACAATGCTCGATCAATCAAGGAGAAGAATTTAGAATTTGGAAACACGAAACTAATTCAATCAGAAAACTCAATTACTTACTGGAATTTAGCTTGTCTCAACAGGAGCTCGACTGTTGAGAAGAAGGTTTGCCATGGCTGCCATTGCCATTTGCTCCAGAACCAAGGAATCGAATGGAAAGAATAGGTTGAGGAATGAACAAGGATTGCTTCTACAACAGAGAGGAGAAGGGATTATATAGGGTGGATTGTGGCGTGGGAATTAGGCTAACCATTTGGGCAGGAGAATCAGCTCTGACAGGTTGTTAGGGAGGAGAAGGATGCACATGGCCGTTAGCCAAAATTTGAAAGGAAGCTCAAAACAAATGAGTCTCTATTCCTGAAACAAACTCTTATAGTTTGAAAACTTAAGCTTGGGCTTCTGGGTTGGCCCAACCCACAAAAAGAAAGAAGAAAAATAAATAGCCCAAGGTAATTAATAATTAAACCTGCAATAACAATTCCAATTCATAATAAAAAAAAACTATATTAGAAAGGTGGGGTTACAAATCTCCCCCCTTGAAAAATTTCGTCCTCGAAATTCAATGACCAAATCAAAATCTGCAATTCTCAAGGATCCAACACCAGTTTATTATTTAAAATCAAATGCAAAATACAATCACAAAAACAATCTAGGGTAGCGCTCCCGTATCTCGTCCTCGCGCTCCCATGTGGACTCTTCCGGAGAGTGATGTCTCCACATGACGCGAACGAGAGGAATGGTCTGGTTCTGCAGACGCTTCTCTCTCCGGTTCAAGATCTCTACTGGCTGCTCCTCGTAAGTCAATTTCGGGCCCACCTCCAGCTCGGAATAGTCCACCACATGGCTCGGGTCTGGAATGTATCGTCGAAGCTGGGATACATAGAAAACATCGTGTACTCCCTCTAAGCTAGCTGGAAGTGCTAGTCGATATGCCACCTCGCCAATCCGTGCCGTCACGTCGAAGGGTCCGATGAATCTCGGACTGAGCTTCCCGCCTCTGCCGAACCTGATGATGCCCCTAGTCGGTGAGATCTTCAGGAATACTTTGTCTCCAGCCTTGAACTCAAGTGGCCGTCTGCTGCTGTCCGTCCAGTGCTTCTGTCGATCTTGTGCAACTCTGATACGCTCCCGGATCAGTCTGACTTTCTCAGCTGAGTCTACCACCATCTCTGGCCCAAGCAAAGCTCTCTCGCCTATGTCGTCCCAAGATAACGGCGTGCAACATCTCCGTCCATACAATGCCTCGAACGGAGTCATCTCGATGCTAGCCTGATAACTGTTGTTATAGGCAAACTCTACCAGGTGTAAATGGTCCTCCCACGAGCCGCCGAAGTCGAGTGTGCAAATCCGCATCATGTCCTCCAAGGTCTGAATGGTCCTCTCAGACTGTCCGTCCGTCTGTGGATGATAGGCTGTGCTGAACTTCAACTGTGACCCCAAGCTCTGCTGTAGACTCCTCTAGAAGTGTGATGTGAAGCGGCTGTCTCGATCTGAAATGTTGCTAACTGGCACTCCGTGAATCCTCACGATCTGACGCATGTAGAGGTCTGCAAGCTTCTCGGTCGACAGCCCAACCTTGAACGGAATAAAATGAGCGGACTTTGTCAATCTGTCCACGATCACCCAAATAGCGTCCTTGCCACTAGGAGTACGCGGCAATCCAGAGACGAAGTCCATGGTAATGTGCTCCCACTTCCATTTCGGAATAGGTAAAGGCTGGAGTAGTCCCGCTGGTCTCTGGCGCTCCGCCTTGACTTGCTGGCACACAAGGCATCTTAAAACAAATCTGGCAACCTTTCTCTTCATCCCATACCACCAAACATACTCCCGCAGATCCTTGTACATCTTGGTAGACCCAGGATGTATCGAATACTGCGACTGGTGGGCCTTCTGCATCACCTCTTCCCGTAAGTCCTTGGGCACACATAGCTGGCTCCCGTGCCTCAAGGATCCGTCCTTCGCAATGGTGAAGTCGTCGAGCAAACCCATCTCCACTCGAGCTCTAAGACATCGGAGCTCCTTATCAAGCAGCTGGGCCTCCTTGATCTTCTCTAGCAACCCTGACTGTATCTGCATGTGCATCATCTGTCCTCCATACCCTGGGAGAACAATCTCAATCCCAAGGCTCTCCAGATCCTCCAAGAGATGTCGGTCCATGGTGAGATACATAACAATAGGATATCGACTGAGAGCGTCCGCTACCACATTCACCTTTTCAGGGTGGTACTGCAGACTGATGTCGAAGTCCTTCATAAGTTCCAGCCATCTGTGCTGCCTCATATTCAGCTCCTTCTGAGTAAAGACATACTTCAGGCTTTTGTGGTCCGTAAAAATGTCCACTCTCTCTCCATATAGGTAATGCTTCCACAGTTTCAAAGCAAATATGACTGCTGCAAGCTCCAAGTCATGTGTGGGATAATTCTTCTCATGGGGCCTCAACTATTTAGAAGCATATGCTATAACCTTCTTGTTCTGCTCCAGCACGCATCCCAAGCCTTTCCCTGAAGCATCACTGTAGATGACGAATCCTCCTGATCCCGATGGCAAAGCTAGAACTGGTGCCGTCGTGAGTCTTCTCGTCAATTCTTCAAATGCTGACTGGCAGGCGTCGCTCCAGATGAACTCCTCGTCCTTCCGCGTAAGCTTCGTCATAGGCTCTGCTATCCTGGCGAAGTCCTTCACGAACTTCCTGTAGTATCCTGCCAGCCCCAGGAAACTACGAATCTCTACTACTGACTTGGGAGGTGCCCAGGCTTCTACTGTCTCAATCTTATTGGGATCCACAGAAATCCCCTCTCCAGTCACCACATGCCCTAGAAACTCCACTCTGTCCAAGAAAAACTTATATTTCGAGAGTTTCCCGTACAGCTTCTCCTTCCGCAGAATCTCCAAAATAATCCGCAGGTGCTCTACATGCTCCTCCTCCGTCTTTGAATAGATCAGAATGTCGTCAATAAAGACTACGACAAACTTATCCAAATACTTGTGGAAGACCTTATTCATCAGGTTCATAAATACTGCGAGGGCATTGGTGAGTCCGAACGGCATCACCAGGAACTCATACTGGCCGTATCGAGTGTTGAAGGCTATCTTCAGAATATCCTGCTCTCGAACCTTCATCTGGTGATACCCCGACCGAAGATCAATCTTAGAAAAGACCTTCGCTCCACTAAGCTGGTCAAACAGCTCATCAATCCGCGGCAAAGGGTATCTATTCTTGATGGTGATGTTGTTGAGTGCACGGTAGTCAATGCACATCCTCACCGTCCCATCCTTCTTGGGCACGAAAAGTACCGGTGCTCCCCAGGGTGAAGCACTGGACCGAATAAATCCCTTGCCCTCCAGCTCATCAATCTGCGCCTTCAACTCTGCAGCTTTCTTCGGGTTGATCTTGTAACAGTGCTGGGACTTCGGCGCTGATCCGGGAAATAGGTCGATGCTGAACTCCACATCTCGATCTGGCAGCATGTCACGACCCGCACCCGGTTTTCGGATACGAGACGTGTCCAAGCCAGCCTACGCCGTAGAGTCGGCGGTAGAACGCTGTCAAACCCGCAAGAAATAATGCTCAAATAAAACAATATTGCTCATTCACATTTCTAGATTTATTACAATATTTACAAATTTAAAAGAAAGTACAAAGTTTTACATTTAATGAAATGATACAACTGTTTTCTATTTCTAGGTTGTCTTCAGCATACCCAAGTCTTTCCCAGTGCTAAGAGTGATAGCGGCTAAACCTGAAAAATGTTGGTTATCCAGTCAGGATTGGAACAAGTACACAAACCGATGGCAATGCAAAACACAATAGAATTAACAAGACATGAAAATAACATATGAGAGATAAAAACTGGAAAGAAAACTGATGACATGGCACGGTAGATAAATAAAAAAGGAAAAACTATTAAAAAACATCTATCTAGGTGGTGTGAAATATCCGTTTCGACATGTGGATGGCTAGAGGTAAATAAGGCACACTGCACGTGTCGTGCGCAGCGGCTAGCATTTACGAAAAGACAATGGGATAGTTCTGGGTAGTCCACATGTATACTAAGATATTTTCCCTCCCGACAACTCCGTGTGACGAGCGTGTCAACAAGCAGCAAGATATATGTAAATACATGAAATAAAAAGACTACTATGAATCGGAAAGCAATCAGAAAGTGCACTTGCCTTAGGTCCTTAGCTGGAGAAACCAATAACACTATACCACTCACGAGCCACAATCAGTCAACACATGCAGAAGTCTCCGGATGCTGAAATAAACAGTACTAACGTTCTCAGAATAGTCAAATTAGCTAGGGATTGCCTGTCCTTAAGTCCAATTCTGGACACAGGGGCAAAACGGTAATTTCGGGCAAAAACGATGTCCGTCGTTGGACCCGTTTTGCACCGAAAAGCGTGCCAGAGTCAACGGGCTCTAAAGTCGTCAAACTATATGTCTACAGATTCCGGTTTTTCGATACGAACCCAACCGTATGTCCAAAGTTGGATTCCGGCGGGCCGTGCATAAAATCGTCCGTTGAGTGGGACAGTGGGGCCCGCAAAATGACGTTTGATTCAACTGCCTCAGATTTGGACCAAACTTGGCATGCAGGACCAGAAAAATGATACGGTTCTGTTGGCGTAAGTTTCGTCTCGATCTACGAACGTGCACAAAGTAATTGAGAAATTTACAACGTACACGATACGGTGAATTTTCGACAGATACGCATCAAATTCGTCGCGCACACGCGACCAATTTAAATTCCGCCAAAGCCCACACGACTACGAAGCTGTTATGCAGCTTTCGATGTCTACGGTGCGCGACCACGTCGTCCCGATTGGCGTGACGCACGTCGTGTGGAGCAATTTTGTGATTTTGAAAACAGATTTTTCCCGAACTTTGAAGTTAAATTAACAGCAATATAATTGATAAAAATAAATCTATAAACAGGGTTCCCATCTCGTATATGTTGTCAATATTCGTGTTCAGGTGGAATTTCTAAAAAGTTACTGGATTGATCGAAATCGGTCCGACAATGTAGGTTCCTGGACTGCGAAACTATCCTATTTTTGGACAGGTTTTTGCTCGACTTTGGGCTCGTTTTTCGACGCGTACAAGGTGAATTAATCAAATCTATTAGAAGGGAATCGAAGGCCTATAGGTTAGATTCGTACCTGAAGGATCGGTTCGTGAAACGGACGAGGGTGGGAGTCGTGGTTGCCTCGCGAAGTAGGCCTCCCGGCTGCTCTGTTGCTCGCACCCCTGTGCGCGCGTGCCTCTCCGGCGACTCCGTCGCTGGCCGACGGCCGCCCACGGCGGGGCTGGGTGGCGCGCGGGGTTGTGGAGGCGTCGTCCAGGGCTGGGGCGTTGGGAGCGCGGCTAGGGTTTGAGTATATTTGGTCGTTCGTTTCTCGAATTCTTATCTCTGCGTTTATATACCAAAGTATATACTAACTGAACGCGGGGCTGAGAGCGTTTGGGCTCGGGCTTACAGTAGGGAACGACTTCGGTTTGGGCTCGGTTACAGTGACAGTGGGAGTTGAATAGTTAGGCTTGTGGGCTTGCTGGGTTTTGGGGGGGGGGGCCTAAGCTCGGCTGAGGAGTTCGGGCTATGGGGGAAAAATGGTTCGGTTTGGTTTTGCTATATCCTTGCTTTAGCAAAAGTTGTGAGGACTTGCTTTAGCAAAGGTTGTGGGTAGGTTTTGCTATAGTTGCTGTGGTGATCTAACATTGGGTAGCTGGCCGGCCTGGCTTGCCTGCTTGGCCGGCCTAGCTTGGTTTCTTTTTCTTTTTATTTATTTCTCCTATTTTATTTAGTATATATATATATATATATATATATATATATATATATATTATATATATATATATATATATATATATATACTCTTACCACATATACATAATATATTTATATGTACATATAAATGCACTCTCTTGATATTCATTTATATATACATACCTATATTTTTTTGTATATTTACACAAACCTTTATATAAATACCTATATATTTAACATGAGCTTTATATAATAAATACCAATTATTTATGAAAATAAATAATAAGCCATTAAAACAATTTGCTAATACATATATGCATTTTATGTATTTATATATATAAATACACACACACATATTTTATTCTTTTGATAACGAATAAAATTTAGTAATAACTAAATGAAGAAAAATTATTTATTCTCAACAACTAAAATAATAATATTTGATATTATATATAACCTCAACAAATAATAATGAAAATCAATAAGCCAATAATTAATTATTTATAAACTCTAAAATCACTATTTAAATAAAATAAATAATAGTAAAATATTTCAAAAATTTTCGGGAAGGGGAGCTACAAATCTACCCACCTTAAAAATAATTTCGTCCTCGAAATTCTAATTCAATTAAGGTTCCATAATAGAACGATATTTTAAGAAATCAAGATTGTGGTCTTAATGAGTTCTCTATTTGGAGTCGTTGGTTGGATGTACATTGGATTTCAATCTGCATGGACTAGACAAGATCCCAATGATAGAACTATTCCTACTAGGTTAGGGTAACCTAGAATAGAGTTCGATCCAAGCGGTTGAACTAGTTGCCAGTCGGTTGGTTGGCTAGGTTCCTCGAGTCCAAAATGTGCCTCCAGGTGACTTTTGTGTTTAAGTAGCACTTGAGACCTCAATTGGGTGACGCACTAGTGGCATGCGCGTAGTGGGCTTCGAGTAGATCACCACCACATATTGGGTCGAATGAACTGAGTCAAGGTTGAGGCTCTAGTGGGAGTCGGGAAGTTTATCGGTATTATGGTAAGGGTTGTAACTAATCCTTTTTGTCCTAAAAGTCGTACCTTGAAAATATGGTACAAGGGGGTGGATTTGAGTGGGACATGATATACCTAGATGAAGGTGGACTCGTCTAGATCTTGCATATGAAGTCTGTTGGAAGGTAACAGTTGGTCTCGTGCTTCGAACAATAACACGGCCGGGGACACAAAATGATCTCAATAGAAAGTGGGAGTCCAGGGGGCACTAACTATCATCCTAATAGAATTTATTCTAATCAATCGGTAATCTTTATATACCCCCAAAATTTTAGGGCTTACAGTCTACCCACCTTAGAGGTTAGGATATGGCGGCAAGGTTTCTATCACAGGGCTGGCCGATGGTAGCTACACTTGCATATACAACTATCATAACCATGGGAATACTCTGTATCTATCTATCAATTATGAGTTTTCGTCTTTCCAATCGACGAAAGACAAACAATAAAGAGTTCAAGAGATGTCGCTGAATACAATTACGTGATTCAAAGGCGGATGTATAATTCAAGAGGAATTGTCAAAACAGTCGTGGATGAGATCCTAGAGACATCTATATCTCAATCCACATAGGGTAATTAGATGAAGAGCGAACCAAAAGCATCATGGTTGATCAGACCGTAATACAATGATTCTGATTAGACGACATGTTAGCGTCCCCATTAAACATCTGTCTTGAATCAAGCTCGATAAGAGTGTAAGCTTGCAGAAACTAGGCTGTAATAGCAGCATTGGTCAAGATATTCAAAATACAAGTATGCGAGATTTTTGGAAAGGAGGCACAAACACTCTAGTATCTATTTCATAAGCATTTCAAATTGCTGAGGGAAACTTTAAATCGAATCTAACTCGGGGTTCATACAGGAATACCATAATCAGGAATTATAAACCAACTCCTTACAGCAAATAGAATTTAAAACAGGCAATTCTAAATTATGATATAAGATTTATATCTAAAAAGAAAATTGAACTATTTATCAAAATCAACGCCTTAATTCTAGGCAAGCCTAACATACCAAGCGAATAGTATACTCGTATTGGATCACATTGTCATATCAAAAGTAATAGTGTACCTATAGGGATCTAGCAAGTTATCTAAATTGCATGGCCTATCTAATAACCTTAACTACCCATTCGGTCGATTTGAACAAGGGACCTAGTCCTAGTCATTCTCTTAAATCATTTAAATCCAAATTGTGAATGAGCATTTCTTGGGCGCAGGCTCGCAATAGTACGACTAGCGCACCATCACGACTTCGCAATCTTTTGCGAAAACTGACCTGCATGGGCCACCACAAAAACTTGTCACGACCCGCACCCGATTTTCGGATACGAGACGTGTCCAAGCCAACCTACGCCGCAGAGTCGGCGGTAGAACGCTGTCAAGCCCGCAAGAAATAATGCTCAAATAAAATAATATTGCTCATTCACATTTCTAGATTTATTACAACATTTACAAATTTAAAAGAAACTACAAAGTTTTACATTTAATGAAATAATACAACTGTTTTCTATTTCTAGGTTGTCTTCAGCATACCCAAGTCTTTCCCAGCGCTAAGAGTGATAGCGGCTAAACCTGAAAAATGTTGGTTATCTAGTCAGGATTGGAACAAGTACACAAACCGACGGCAATGCAAAACACAATAGAATTAACAGACATGAAAATAACATATGAGAGATAAAAACTAGAAAGAAAACTGATGACATGGCACGGTAGATAAATAAACAAAGAAAAACTAATAAAAAATATCTATCTAGGTGGTGTAAAATATCCGTTTCGACATGTGGACGGCTAGGGGTAAATAAGGCACACTGCACGTGTCGTGTGCAGCGGCTAGCATTCACGAAAAGACAATGGGATAGTACTGGGTAGTCCACATGTATACTAAGATATTTCCCCTCCCGACAACTCCGTGTGACGAGCGTGTCAACAAGCAGCAAGATATATGTAAAGATATGAAATGAAAAGACTACTATGAATCGGAAAGCAATCAGAAAGTGCACTTGCCTGAGGTCCTTAGCTGGAGAAACCAATAACACTATACCACTCACGAGCCACAATCAGTCAACACATGCAGAAGTCTCCGGATGCTGAAATAAACAGTACTAATGTTCTTAGAATAGTCAAAATAGCTAGGATTGCCTGTCCTTAAGTATTCTGGACACAGGGGCAAAACGATAATTTTGGACAAAAACGATGTCCGCCGTTGGACCCGTTTTGCACCGAAAAGCGTGCCAGAGTCAACGGTCTCTAAAGTCGTCAAACTATATGTCTACAGATCCGGTTTTTCGATACGAACCCAACTATATGTCCAAAGTTGGATTCCGGCGGGTCGTGCACAAAATCATCCGTTGAGTGGGACCGTGGGGCCCGCAAAACGACGTTCGATTCAACTGCCTCAGATTTGGACCAAACTTGGCATGCAGGACCAGAAAAATGATACGGTTCTGTTGGCGCAAGTTTCGTCTCGATCTGACAAACGTGCACAAAGTAATTAAGAAATTTACAACGTGCACGATACGGTGAATTTCGACGGATACGTATCAAATTCGTCGCGCACACGCGACCAATTTGAATTCCGCCAAAGCCCACACGACCACGAAGCTGTTACGCAGCTTTCGATGTCTACGGTGCGCGACCACGTCGTCCCGATTCACGTCGTGTGGAGCGATTTTGTGATTTTGAAAACAGATTTTTCCCGAACTTTGAAGTTAAATTAACAGCAATATAATTGATGAAAAATAAATCTATAAACAGGGTTCCCATCTCGTATATGTTGTCAATATTCGTGTTCAGGTGGAATTTCTAAAAAGTTACTGGATTGATCGAAATCGGTCCGTCAATGTAGGTTCCTGGACTGCGAAACTATCCTGTTTTTGGACAGGTTTTTGCTCGACTTCGGGCTCGTTTTCCGACGCATACAAGGTGAATTAATCAAATCTATTAGAAGGGAATCGAAGGCCTATAGGTTAGCTTCGTACCTGAAGGATCGGTTCGTGAAACGAACAAGGGTGGGAGTCGTGGTTGCCTCGCGAAGTAGGCCTCCCGGCTGCTCTGTTGCTCGCACCCCTGTGCGCGCGTGCCTCTCCGGCGACTCCGTCGCCGGCCGACGGCCGCCCACGGCGGGGCTGGGTGGCGCGCGGGGTTGTGGAGGGTCGTCCAGGGCTGGGGCGTTGGGAGCGCGGCTAGGGTTTGAGTATATTTGGTCGTTCGTTTCTCGAATTCTTATCTCTGCGTTTATATACCAAAGTATATACTAACTGAACGCGGGGCTGAGAGCTCCTATTGTTTGGGCTCGGGCTTACAGTAGGGAACGCTTCGGTTGGGCTCGGTTACAGTGACAGTGGGAGTGGGAGTTGAATAGTTAGGCTTGTGGGCTTGCTGGGTTTTGGGGGGGGCCTAAGCTGCTGAGGAGTTCGGGCTATGGGGGAAAAATGGTTCGGTTTGGTTTTGCTATATCCTTGCTTTAGCAAAAGTTGTGGGGACTTGCTTTAGCAAAGGTTGTGGGTAGGTTTTGCTATAGTTGCTGTGGTGATCTAACATTGGGTAGCTGGCCGGCCTGGCTTGCCTGCTTGGCCGGCCTAGCTTGGTTTCTTTTTCTTTATTTATTTCTCCTTTTATTTATTATTATATATATATAATATATATATATATATATATATATATATATATATATATATATAATATATATATAGAAATACTCTTACACACATATACATAATATATTGTTAGTGTACATATAAATGCACTCTCTTGATATTCATTTATAATACATACCTATATTTTTTAATATACACTTGTATTTACACAACCTTTTATAAATACTATATATTTAATATGAGCTTTATAATAAATACCAATTATTTATGAAAAATAATAAGCATTAAACAATTTGCCAATACATATATGCATTTTATGTATTTATATATATAAATACACAACACATATTTTATTCTTTTGATAACGAATAAATTTAGTAATAACTAAATGAAGAAAAATTATTTATTCTCAACAACTAAAAATATAATATTTGATATTATATATAACCTCAACAAATAATAATGAAATCAATAAGCCAATAATTATATTTATAAACTCTAAAATCACTATTTAAATAAAATAAATAATAGTAAAATATTTCAAAAATTTTCGGG
>JANAVB010034393.1:52500-81224 GCA_029216955.1 Iris pallida | reverse complement strand
TAATATGGTCATTTACATTATTTATTATTTTAATATTATTTAAATTATTATTGCTAGTATTTTTACATTATTAGTTAAATAGGTATTTGTGTATAGATATATATACATGTTCAATAAATTTTTATTTATAAAATCTTTAATATATTAAATAAATATAGAATGTAAAATATTTGTTTTATTTATAATAAATTAAGATTTTTGTATATATATATTTATTCGGTATTATTCCATTTATGGAGTTTCTATATATATATATATATATATATATATATATATATATATATATATATATATATATATATATATATGTGTGTGTGTATATATATATATATATATATATATACCAATATAGACTGTATATAGCCTATGTAGATGGCATATAGCCTATTTGGTTCCTATGGGTATTTATATGTGTATATGGTAATGTATACACCTGAGATTGTGTTGATAGGTGTATGGTTTTGTGATGATGTGTGAATGCTAGGATAGATATGGCTAGGCTTAGTGAGACTTGTCTGGGTTAGGTTTAACCTAGTTGACCTAGTTTGACTAGTGTAGTTGACTAGAGTTGACCAAGGGTTGACTTTAGCCTAGATTGACCCAAACATCATGTAGAATGCATTGTAGCAGTCTATTTTACCATTTTGGACATGTTGTGATATATATATATATATAATATATAATAATAATAATAATAATAATAATAATAATAAAGCCCCCTTTTTATTAATCAAGGCTCAAAATGTCGAAGCCTGAAACGTATACAAGGCAAAAAAGCCGCCTATACAAGTACACCATCAAAAGGAGAGAAAAAGAGGGAGACAACACGATAGACCAGGGTAGGATGGAGCGCATCCCAGAATGTTCTCGAACTATGGGAGCACAGTACGCTCCGCTTACGGCATTGGCGGAAGACTTCCCGAGTGAGCTGGTCGACAGAGTACTGGTGACCTTCGTATCTTGTTGCGATTTTTCCAAATCGTCCAGGTAACGGCCGCTGCGACGATCTGGTGGCCATGGAAGGCTATTCCCCATGAGATCGCGAGATCGTGGAAGCGACCACCTCCTGGCTCTATACTGAAGTGCTGGTTAAATGTCTTCCGGATACTGCCCGGCAGGCTCCCAAGATAGAAGATGTGGTCGATGGTCTCCATTTGACGGTCAGGACAACAATTGTAGGCTGATGCTAAGCTAATCCCAAGGGTGTTGAGGATATCATCGGTAGGCAGTTTCTTTCTGACTCTCCATATGAGGAAGAACCACTTCTTGGGGATACAGGTGTGCCAATAGTGCTTAGTTAAATGCTGCGACCGCCCTATTCCTTGGACAACGATTCTTGCTGACCTCAACGAGAGTGCTCCCGAGGCTTCGAGCGTCCACTTCAGTGCATCGGCATCGCTACCGATTCTTAATCCGCTCGATCGAATGCTCTCTGTCGTATCGGAACCGGCCCATTCACGAATCTTGTCCCAGTTCCAGTCTTCAGTAATGTTGTTCCGTAAGTCTCCGATCCTGCTGTTTCTCGGGGTCTCCATGAGATTCAGGATCAACCTATCCCCAGTCCATCTCTCCAGGAATGGATCCGACGCGCTGGCGCCCAATTGGAGTCTTATCGCAGGCTCGGCAAGGTCTCGCCCACTATGGATGCGACGCCAAGCCGCAGAGGATTTGCTGTTGGATTTGGCCACCTATGGATGGATGTGCTTGAAATACCTAGTCTTCATAAACCTGTTCCATAGATTCTCGCTCGTGCGAAGATTCCACCACAATTTCATCGAGAACGCTTTAACGATGTGCACGAGCTTGGTGAATCCCAGACCCCTTTCCTCAGTAGGGTAAGCCATGGAGTCCTAGCTAGCCCAGTGATGCTTGTCTTGGCCGTTGCTATGTTCCCTGAAGAAATTGAAAAGATCTGCTCTATCGATGAAAGAACCTTCAAAGGCGGAGAACAAGCGGCCATGGTGTATAGGGGATGGAGGTGAGCACATGTTTGATGAGAATCATCTTGCCGCCTGGGATAGAGTGGCATTATGACACCCACCATGTTTATTCCCGATCCTTGTGATTAATTTCTCGAAGATAGCCATGTTGGATTTACCATACACCAGGGGCACCCGAGATAGTTGAACGGAGGATGATCAACAGAGAAGGAGGTTAAGTTGGAGAGCCTGATTGTGTGCTCTCATTTGATGTTGTGGTGGGCATATATCACGCTCTTGGATGGGTTGATCTTTTGGCCGGAGCAAGTTGAGTACCTCTGCAGGGTGTTGTGGACCACCGCCACCGCTCCTTCGTCCCCGACGGAAAATGAGTAAATCGTCGGCAAAGGCCTTATGGGTAATGATAGGACATCCGCTGGATATGTGATTGTGCTGGAAATTCGGAGTGCTTGGTCATGTTGTTAAGGTTCCTGCTCCGTGCATCAGCCGCGATGATGAAGACAGTGGATGATAAAGGGTCGCCTTGTCTAACCCCTCTAGTAGATTTGAAAAATCCCTCGGCTTGACCATTGATGACTGTGGAGAATCACGAGTTACTGATGGATCTCCACACGATGTTGGTCCAAGATTCGGAGAAACCAAAAGCCCTGAAGACCCAGATCATAAATTGCCAGTCCAATCTGTCATAAGCTTTATATATGTCGATTTTGACAGCGATGTTGTCCCCTCTTACTGGAAACTTCATGCAGGTTATTAACTCTTGGGCCAGCATAATATTGTCCTGGATGTTCCTCCCACGCACAAACCCGCTTTGCTCCTCTGATATGATTTTGGGAAAGATCCCTGCCATTCTGGTGGCGATAATTTTGGAGATGATCTTGTTGGTGAAAGTGCATAGGCTTATGGGACGAAAGTGCATAGGCTTCTGACTCCGGGATTTCTTTTTTTTGGGATAAGGATGAGCTTAGTGCTAGAAATGGCTTCGGGGTATATATATCCTTCGAAGAAAGCGATAGCTGCTTCGGTGATATCCTCCTCGATAATGTCCCAGCAAGTGTGAAAGAATACCCCCGAAAAGCCGTCCGGGCCAGGTGCACTGTGCTCGTTCAGAGCCCACACCGCATCTTTCACTTCCTGGGGGGGGGGGGGGGGCGTTCCAACTGGGTGTTGTCGATGTCATTAATGATAAGGAGGATTTGATCCAGGAAGGCGTTGTCTTTGTGAACCGTCGTTATGGAGAATAATTTGGAATAGAAATCTGTGGCGGCCCTTTGGATGCTTCTAGTCTGTAATGATGTTCCCGTTGTCGTCAATGTGTGGTGAATTGATAGCTTATACATACATACATATATAATAATATTATTATTATTATATTTATTATTATATTATTATTATTATTATTATTTATATATAGAAAGAGAATAAAATAGTTTTAAATAAACATAATATGTGATATATATATATTTTATATATATATATATATATATATTATATATATATATATATTATATATATTATATATATATATATATATATATATATATATATATAAAGTATAAAGGTTTTAACCAAAGTCGAAATAGAAACCAAAAAGTCAAAATTGATTTTTTTGAAGCAAACACAACAACACAAACACACACACAATCAAAAGCAACACAGCAGCAAGGCCGATCCCTCTAGGTGTTCGGCCGAACCCGAACCCGAGCCCCTCCCTTTACATATATATTGATAGAGAGAGAGGGAGAGAGGTTTTTTCGAAAACCAAACCTTAGAGAGAGGTATTTATATATATAATATATATATATATATATATATATATATATATATATATATATATATATAAGTATAAAGGTTTTAACCAAAGTCGAAATAGAAACCAAAAAGTCAAAATTGATTTTTTTGAAGCAAACACAACAACACAAACACACACACACACACAATCAAAGCAACACAGCAGCAAGGCCGATCCCTCTAGGTGTTCGGCCGAACCCGAACCCGAGCCCCTCCCTTTACATATATATTGATAGAGAGAGGGAGAGAGGTTTTTTCGAAAACCAAACCTTAGCCATCACCTCCAATCCAGCGCTCACCCCAAAGTCGACCCCAACGCCTCTAACACGCCGAAGGTCGACTGTACATCGCCGGAGAAGAGCGGGCGCATGCGCCAAGACAGCAGCGGCAACAGTTGTCCACCCAACTTCGCGAGCGAATTTCTCCTTTCTCGCTCGATCGTTTCACGATCTGTTTCTTCTGGTATGTTCATAAAATATACACCTTTAATTCTCTTCAAATAGTTTGTGCCAATTCGCATCATGTGTGACGAAAAACGAGTTCCAAAATCGAGAAAAACTTAATTTATTGGACGTTAGAAACTGTCCCGAAACCCCAACTTCGTGGCGATTTGCGACCAGCGTGTTGTGTGTTTTCAAAATCGGTTTGAAGAGACTTGTAGAAAACCTATATGGCTTTAAAACCTTGCTTGTATAATTAAATTTTATGTACTGTACGAAAAGTTATTGGTTGGTGAAGTTGGAGAAAAAAATGTTTTCAAAAACTGAATTTTTAGAAAAATTATCCTAATACACCGTTCGTCCTGTCAATCCGGGCGACGTGGTCACGAACCAAAAGTATCGAAAGGTGCATATCAACTTCGTGGATGTGTGGGCTTTGACGAAATTTAAATTGGTCGCCTTTGCGCAACGAATTTGATATGTATCCGTCAAAATTCACTGTATCGGCCTTTTTGCAAATTTGTCAATTACACTATACATGCTTGTCATATCGAGGCGAAACTTACGCCAACAGGACCGTATCATTTTTCTGGTCCTTTATGCCAAGTTTGGTCCAAATCTGAGAAGGTCGACCGGAACGCTATTTTGGCGGGTCCGCGACCCGATCTAACGGCGAATTTGTGCACGGCCCACCAGAATTCAACATTGGACATACGGTTGGGTTCGTTTTGTCCAACCGGACCTGTAGACATGTAGTTTTATGACTTTAGAGACCGTAGATTCTGGCACATTTTTTGGTACAAAGTAGGTCCAACGGCGGACACCATTTTGACCCAAAATTATCGTTTTGCCCCTGTGTCCATAATTGGACTTATGGATATACGTTTCTTGCTATTTTGACCATTCTGAGAACGTTGATAATGTTTGTTTCAGTATTAGAAGACAGTTGTGCGAGTTGACCATTCGTGGCTTATTGAGTGGGTTGTAGTTTCGATTTTTTCAGCTCAGGACAACAGGTAAGTACATTCTCTGATAGTTTTTATTGCTTTGATATCTACTATATCTGATTCAGTTGTAGTGTTATACTTGATTCTCGACACGAGGATACACGGACTAGTATACGTGAATCTCGTCATGAGATGTCATTCCCGATTTACCTGGTATATGAGTACATTGTTCGATATTATTTCATGTACTTGTATAGACACCAATTTGGGAGTGGGCTGGCCCCCTGTTCTTTGAATCCTGTGTCATGACTTGTCATGTCTGGCTTTATTATACTACTCAAGGATGGGGGAGTTATTAGAGGTTATGTGATCATTACCCCTACTTGTTTATTACTTGTGCATAGCTCCACCCTCACCACACGTAGGGTGTAGCCTGACATTATACTACTTGTGCATAGCTTTCCATCTTGGCCAGCCTGATCCCTATACTATTATACTACTTGTGCGTAGCCGATCAAATGGAACAGCCTGATCTTGACCCAAGCCGATCACATAACGCTCTAATATCTCATAGCACTTTATTTTTATGTTTACATCATACCTCAGATTACTTTTCATTGTTTATATTCCAGTTTTATCTTATATCTCACACATGACATGATATCCAGTTCTCTTGTACTGTTTTACTTTCAGTCTTGACATTTCATCTTGTATTTCATTATAATTGTCTCTTATAGCATTTGTCAATTCACATAGAACTGCTGTTGGTGTTTGTACTTGCTCATATCCTTACAGGATAACCCCCATTGTTTTTCAGAGAATTCAGATACATATTGCTTGACCTACTACAGGTTTGGCATAGAAGGAGCCTACGACCAGGACCAGCCTGTGGACCCGGTGATCGTAGAGGACGCACCGCCAGTAGTGACCTAGTTTACCTAGATTTTGTCTGGACTATATTCCAGCTTGATACTTTGAGACTTGTAGTATTTAATTGGGATATTATGTTATGTATTTAAATTCTGAACTTGTGATTGTGGCTCCGCACTATTTCAGACTATTTACTTCATCTTTATCTTTATCATCGTGCTTATCTTCCTTAGATTATGTGATTGAGTGGTGATTATATTCCTCCGTGCGGAGATGACATATTATATTATTGTGTCTTAGATTCTATATATTCTAGATGACCTTTACAGCGTTCTACCGCCGATACTGCGGCGTAGGCTGGACGTACCCACGTTCTTGTGCCCCTAAACAGGGTACGGATCGTGACAAAAATCTCCGATACAACGAGCGTCCCACCAAACCGGGGGACGTGGTCGTCAATCGAAAGCATCAAAAGGTGCGTATCATTTTTGCGGATGTGTGGGATTTAACGAAATTCAAATTGGTTGCATGTACGCGATAATTTTGATGTGTATCCGTCGAAATTCACCGTATCAGCCTTTTTGCAAATTTCCTAATTACATTTTCCACGTTCGTCAAATCGAGACGAAACTTACGCCAGCAGGACCGTATCATTTTTCTGGTCTGTACGCCAAGTTTGGTCCAATTCTGAGACAGTTGATCGGATCGCCGTTTTGCAGGCCCCACGATCTGACTCAATAGGCAATTTCGTACACGGCCCACCGGAATCGAAAATTGGACATACCGTTGGGTTCGTATCATCAAAACGAATTCATAGACTTGTAGTTTGATGATTTTAGAGATCATTGACCCTGGCATGCTTTTCGGTACAAAGCGGGTCCAACGACAGACACCATTTTACCCCAAAATTGCCATTTTACCCCTGTTTCCAGAATTGGACTTATGGACAGGCAATCCTAGCTAATTTTACTATTCTGGAAATTTTGGTAATGTCTATTTCAGCTTTCAGAGATAGCTGTGAGATTTAGACTTTATGGCTTACCAGTTGACGGTATATTATTGGTTCTTCGTGCTACCACCAGGCAAGTATACCTTGCCTCCCTCTATAGTTTATTGCATGCTTATCTCTTTATCTAGTAATTATATGTCATCAGTTAGTTGGATTGGTTTGATTGGTATGCTTTTCTTGCTATCATGTATATTTGTTATTGTCACGTCTATATACCGTCGTTGTCCAGAGTTTGACATATACTATCCGAGAGTTGTCCTTACATGTATCTTGACTGAGTTGTACCGGGTCGTCACATGTACCTTGACTGAGTCGTATCGTGTCGTGGAGTGAGTGCGTATAACTGAACTACTAATTCCTGTTTCGTTTTCCCAACCTGCGAGTCCACAATCGGGGCAAGGGTTGACTGTTTGCACCTGCGAGTCCATACTCAGGGCAAGAGTGTTTGTCTTGATCTATTTGCACCTGCGAGTCTACACTCGAGGTGAAGGTGTTCGTCATGAACTAACATGCAAGTCTACATTCGGGAGAGGGTTAGTGTTTAGTTCAAACTATCGAGGCTACACTCGGGACGAGGGTTTGATATCCTTTGATCTCTTATTCACCAGTTCTCTCCCAGTAGTTCATTTATGCGTAGTTGTTTCCCGTATCCGTGTTCATAGTCACCTGTCAGAAGCCACTTGTCAGTTTTCATCTCGTTTCCTGTTTATAGCCTATTTATATTCTTATGAATGATATAACTATTAGATAGGCATATTTTTATGTATCTTGCTATGTTCCTTGAGGACCTGATGATCTCTTCAGGTTTAGTGATTGTATAGAGTTAGTTAGCAGAGAAGGATGGTAGATGTTTGTGATACACTTGTAAGATCCTGGTATATTAATATTACGCTTATTATCCATTAGTGCTTTCATTCCTTATCATGATATACTCTGCTTGTTAGCTTACTTTATAGACTCATGTTAATTCTTGGAGTCTAATCGGACATGTATGGTAGTGGGCTGCAGACCACGACCCATAGTGTTCATTCATGTTTTATATTCTTATTGTGGATTGAGTTATAGGTTGCTTTGCTATGATTAGGCACGTGATACCCTAGTCTAGACAGCATTTATGTATTCGAGATGGGCTGGAGCCCTCTCGATACGTAGCTGGCTTGCTCACGAGCTCGCATTCGAAAAGCGGGTGCGGGTCGTGACACCACCCCTACGTCAGCGATGAACAACTTCGTCAACTTCATTTTTGATGCCCACCTGTCTCCTCTTCAATTCTTCGGTAGTGCTTTCACTTGGTGTAACATGCAAGAAGGTGCCCGCCGCCAATACTCTTGTCGTAACCGTGCACTCATTAACTTGCAATGGATGGAACTCTAGCTCAACACCAGACTCACGCACCTCAATTCTACCGAGTCAGACTACTCCTCCCTCCTCATCGAGATTAACAGAAAGACCAGCCATCCCAAGAAAAGCTTATGTTTCCTCGCTCTCTAGACCCACCACCTGCAGTCCAAGGACACGATTTCGGTGGCTTGGAGCGGCCCCGAAGCTTCCGACCCCTTAGACCGTGTGGCAGCCAAACTGAAAACCACTTGGAAAGCGCTTGATCATTGGAGCAAGGAAGCTTGCGGCGACATCTTCCAGGCAAGGAAGCTTACTGAGATTCTGTATGCCCAAGATTGATATGTTTCGGCTTGTGCTTCCCTCAACCTCACCAGAGCGCTTTTGAAGTACCGTCTCAAAGTCGAGGAGGAATTTTAGAAAGAAAAAGCCAGGCTGACATGGGACATTCGAGGGCGATAAGAACACGAACTACTTCCACTCTTGCGTTAAAATACACAGGCAACAACTCATTCTTCACCAGATTAGTAACGAGTGCGGCAACACTCTCAAAGACCAACGGAAGATTCAGTCGGCTGCTTCTTCCTTTTATTCAAAGTTTTTTACTAAAGAGGTCATTCACAAGGATGATGCGCTATTGGCGGCCATCCCTCGCTTGATTGATGATGGCGACAACACCCTGCTGCAGTTCTATTCCACCAAACTAGAGGTTAAAAATGCCATCTGGTTGCTGAACGAGCATAGCGCCCCAAGCCCAGATGGTTTCACTGGTGTCTTCTTTATATCCTACTTGGACATTATCAAGACGGACATCCATGAGGCAGTGATCGCCTTTTTTAATGATCCAGGTATCCCAAGTCGATATCTAGTGCCAACCTGATTCTGATCCCCAAGAAGAACAACCCAGAGACTTTCAAAGACTTTTTCCCTCTATGTATGTACACTTTCACTAACATGATCATCTCGAAGATTATTGCTAATCGCATGACTGGTTTACTCCCCCAAATTATATCCGAAGAGCAAAGCGGGTTCGTCCGCGACCGTAATATTTTAGACAACATCTTGCTGGCGCAAGAGAAGATCAGCTGCATGAAATTTTGGCTAGGGGAGGCAACATTGCCATCAAGTTGGACATGGAGAAGGCTTATGACAGGCTTAATTGGCAATTCATGATCTGGGTGTTTAGGGCTTTCGGCTTCTCTAAGACTTGGATCGATATCGTCTGGAGATTGATCAGTAACACATGGTTCTCCATCATCGTCAACGGTCAAGTCGACGGCTTCTTCAAATCGACTCGCGGTGTCAGACAAGAAGATCCATTATCGTCCACTATTTTATTATTGCAGCCGAAGTGCTGAGTCAAAATCTAAACTAAATGGCCAGTACCCCCCGTTTCCAGCACTACCACAATGCTAGCGGCTGCCCGAATGTCACCCACCTTGTCTATGCCGACGACATTCTTATCTTCTCTTATGGTGATGCTAGGTCCATTGAGGTGGTTTTCAACACATTGCAGAGGTACACCTGATGCTCTGGTGAACGCATCAACCCCAACAAAAGTGTCATCTATGCTCACCACTCCGTTGATAGAGACCATACTACCTTGTTAACCAACATCACATCCTTCTCTGTTTTGTGCCCCCCTCTCTCCTACTTATGGTCTCCGCTGGTGTATGGCAGATCCAGTTTGGGGCTTTTTGATGATCTACTGGGTAAAATCAGGAAGAAGGTTGCGGGTTGGCACAAAGGAACCCTGTCTCTTGGTGGAAAGGCGATTCTGATCAAGCATGTTCTTTCCTCCATTCCAATTTATACCTTTGCCGCCTGCTCCCCCTAAGAAGGTCCTCTCGAATATTGAAAATCTCTTTGACAACTTCTTCTGTGGTCATTGCGTCGGTATGGATAAGCATCATTGCGCCAGCTGGGACTCTATGGCTAGACCCACATACGAGGGGGGACTAGGGTTCTGCTGGTTGGCACACATTGTCGACGCATGCTCGATGAAGACGTGGTGGAAGCTTCGAAAGAATCTCTCCATTTGGGCCCGCTTCATAAATGCCCGATATTTCAAGCATTTTCATCCTTCGGTCGCCACTATCAACAGCAGATCCTCTACTTCTTAGCATCGTATCCTTAATGGCAGGCGGCTAGCCGAACCCCTGATTTGTCTTCGGCTGTGCTCGGGCGAGTCCTTCTTCTTTTTAAACGGTGGTCGAGGACGATTCTTCTATCTTCTCCGGGCGTACCCATATTCAACTCCATCAGGGACCAATATGACACCGACGAGGATTAGAACTGGGGTCGGGTGTGGTTGTGGCTCAGAGGAGGCCGCTTCTACTTTAGTCGCCTACGGAGTGGTGGTTGGGACGGACCTTGACTCCCTTCGGTGGACTCTGACTACCAACGGTTCCTTTTCATCGCTTCGGCTCGTGAGCAGCTCGCGAGCCTGGTTCGACATCCCCAATCATCTCTTTATTCTGGCAGTCTTGCATCCTTAAGAGTGGTCCATTTTTCTCTGGAGAGCGTTTCACAAGAAACATCCCACCGACGACAACCTCGCCAACATTGACTTCAGTTTAGCGTCTACTTGTCATTGTTGCACAGAGCACCAGCCTAAAACAGCGAATCATATCCTCTCGTCAGGCGACCTGGCATCCGAAGTGTGGCATCGGTTCAAGACTTCATGCCTTCCGAACTCGGTCAACGGAGGCTTCAATGATCATTTATCCACTTGGGGAAAAGCTTCTCTTTGCCACCAGATCATTGCAGTGACCATCACTTGGGTCATCTGGAAAATTCAAAAAAACTGATATGAAGGGTACCGGTACAACTGCGCTCATTTGATTTTCGAGATCAAAAGGCAGATCCACAAGACTAATAGACTGTACAAGCACGTCCAGGTAGGTTTCTGGAACTCCGTGTGCTACTGAGATCTTTTGTTTGTTTGTGGTGTTAGGCAGCGAAGCGGGTGTTTCATTTTCTCTCCCGCCCCTTTTTTGTCAAGTGCTTACTTTTACAGGCATCTACATTTTGCACCTATTATATGAATATATGACAAGGTCATTTTATATATATATATATATATAATATATATATAATATATATATAAAGAGAGAGGAAAAAAAACCTACTAACTCACGATATTTTAAAATCTCGTGAGATCAACTACTCAATTATACCCAAACAAAAAGATAAAAAACAGGGGATTTTTGAACCCATTTGAATTCGGATTTGAACAAATTTGATACAAATCAAATCCTGGATACTTTTAATTAGGATTCTCTCTCAGCTTTAGATTAAAACCCAATGAAAATCTAAATCCAAACGATCAAAAATTAGTTTTAAAACTCGTGTATATAAACGAGTTACCGAACTTCCCTGGGATCTTCCTCTCGTAAACCACAAATTTCTTTAACCCTGACCCTGTGCGAATTCCTCGGCACGTCCCCAGACGCCTGTACGCCACCGATGATCACCGCAACACCGCCAGTAGGCTCGTGTGTGACAGGGACAGAGCTGTGCCCTATTTCATTCGCTAGCAAGGTACCCTTTCCAGTTAAACTACTTCTGATACACTAGATCATTTTTTGTTTTGTAAACTTCTATAGAGAGCTACTGACCCTCCTAAAATCCCTCAATAGTTTTGAGTGTAGTCGATCCATCGATCCAGAAAATCGGTGGGAACATCACGGAAAAACTGTTTCGAAAATAGTTTATAGGTAGCCCAAGTACCCCTGTTCGATGCACTTTGTGACCAATGTATCGCGAGCTTTAAAAATTAGTTTGAAGAAACTTATAGACAACCTATAGCACTTCAAAACACTTTTTGTAGTTCTATTTTCATCCACTATAGGTTAAGAAACAGTTTTTAAAGTAGAATTTTTTTTAGAAAATTTATCGATACGGCGTGCACTCTAACAAACCGGGCGACATGGTCACGAATTAAAATCATCGAAAGGTGCATATCGACTTCGCTGACGTGTGGGATTTGACGAAACTCGAGTTCATTGTATGAAATTGAGGCATATCGATCGCGATACCCCGTATCAGCCTCTAGCAAACTGGCCTACAACTTTGTGCACGTTCGTCATCGCGAGACGAAACTTGTGCCACTGGACTTGTCTCATTTTTGGTCCTATGAGCTAAGTTTAGTCCAATTCTGAGAAGGTCTACCGGAACGCTATTTTTTGTAGCCCGCCCAATCCAAAGGAAAATTATGCATGTCCCACCAGAATCCAACTATGGACATATGATTGAGTTCATATCGTCAAATTAAACCCGTAGACATAATTGATAACTTTAGAGACCGTAGGATTTGGTACGCTTTTCGGTGCAAAGCAGATCCAACAAAGGATACCGATTTGGCCTAAAATTATGATTTTACCCCTGTGTCAGAATTGGACTTATAGGTAGGCGATCTTAGATATTTCTTTTATGTCGAAAATGTTCGTCATTTTTATTTTAGCTCCGAGGACGTTTGCGGGAGTTGACCTTCATTGCTCTTGATTTTTGACGATCTAAGTTACTGGACGTTGCTATTTTCTACACACTACCTCCAAGAAAGATTTCTTGCCATTATTTACTGCTCATTCATTGTTATTTTGCAATGTTATCTCTTTTATTGATTTACTGTTTACATGTTTCTGTCACACTGTACGTCCAAGTCATATTTGGGTGCGAGCGACTGCATTAGTCGTTTTATTGCTTTTATTTATTTTTCTACATGACGACTTAGTACTAGATGTGTAACACCCCAGTCCCAAAATACTTGGACCAAGTACGTGGACATGCCAGCTGCATATGCGAAGTATACTCCAATATATGGAAATCTCGTATGCATACATAAGCTGTAAAATGCAGTAAACCAAGACAACTAAATCTCATTCACCAAATTAGATAATATAATGTAATTCAACTATAAAATTTTGTCATTTATACATGTAGTTGGGCGGAGACAAATCCACTACCAACCATTTAAATAAGAAAAAGAATACACGAAAGAAAATATGAAGAAAGATAGCAAGTTGACCCAAGGGCAATCCTCGGCGATGGAATGGAGAAGATCATGACCTTGGCTAAAATACCTACAAATATCACAGAAGCACACACATGGAGAGATCACCAGGTCCTCAGATGGACGTAACAAGATACAGAAAGAACATACCATAATAAACTAAATATATAATATGTCACAAGTCACAAGTAAATAAATAGTCCATTCGTCACAAGATCCAATATCTCATCATCGAAACAATGGACTACCCCTACAACCAAACAAGGACAAGGGGTAGCACACTATTCCGTGATACGACAATGTCTCATGCTACTAATGGAACGGGGTGACATGACATTGACTAGGGTTACCTAACCAATCTAATGTGTTTATGCAGTTAAGAACAAACCTTTAGTCGCATGAGCCCTGGCTGTAAATAGGATCTGGTATAGTCTCCACTTGGGCACTAGTGACCTAAGCGCATAACATTCAAAAATGTCAGTGACCAACCTGAGTGGGCAAGCATACCTACTTGTATCTCCAGTGGAGCTTTCGGGCTACAAAGGAATGTGTAATAGAAGCCCAAACGACAAGAAAATATTCTCTCCACCCGATGCACCTATCTAAGTCGCATCAGCGATCATGTACCTCTACTAACTGCTAAGTCTCCTAACATGCCTCCATTAGTAATTAGACCTAACGCATGCGCACGGGTGATCAGCCAACACGCAAGTACCTCTACATGCTACTCATCTCACACATATCTCGTGGTACAACTGTGTCAAGGTTTATGCAATACACTACCGATGGTAGTCCATTAACTCTAGATCCATATGCAATCAAAAGAGAATTTAATAAAACAAAACAAATATCACAGAACAGGTAAGAAATCAGGAACTGTAATAATGGTACAGCTAGAAGAACTGGAAATAAATAAACAGTGATATACAAATAACTAAAGAAAATGTAGACTAAATATAAGTAGTAAATATGACAAGGTATTTTGCCTGAGGTTGTGTGCAAAAGCGCAGGATCCAATAGCTCAAACCAGCAGATCGATGAAGCAAGAAAGCCAAAATCCACTAACGACTACGGATGCTGAAACAAACATCAAGAACATTCTCAGTGTAAAAAATATATATAGGAAACGCCTGTCCCAAAGTCCAATTCTGGACAGGGGCAAAATCGTAATTTTGGATCAAAATGACGTACGCCGTTGGACCCATTTTGCACCGAAATACGTGCCAGTATCTACGGTGTCTAAAGTCGTCAAACTATATGTCTACGGGTCTGCTCTGAGGAGACAAACCCGACTGTATTTCCAAAGTTGGATTCCGACGGGCCGTGTATAATTTTGTCCGTTGGATCGGGTTGTAAGCCCGCCAAATAGGCGTTCCGAAAGACCTTCTCAGAATCGGACCAAATATGGCACACAGGACCAAAATTTTGATACGGTCCTGGTGGCTCAAATTTCGTCTCGATACGACGAATGTACACGAAGTTATGGCCAAGTTTGTAAAAGATCGATACAGGGGTATCTTGACGGATACGCACTGATTTCGTCGCACATAGGCAGCAAAATTGAGTTCAGTCAGTTCCCACACGTCGACAACATCCATACGCACCTTTCGATGTGTATAATGTGTGACCATGTCGCCCAATTTTTTGGGGCGCACGCTGTATCAAAATGTTTACTCTAAAATTTGTAGTTTTCGAACTAGGTTTTTTCCTGATTTTTTGAAAGCTGTTTTCTTGGCGTACCGAATATCAAATCGAAAAGTAGGAGAAGGGTTTTAATCTCCTATAGGTTGTATTTAAACCTATTCAAATAGATTTTCGATTCTATCGCTGGATAGGTTAATAATCGCCTTCGAACACAGCATGTTGGACGATTTTGTTGCTGCCCTATTTTTCGAAATAATTGGGTTTTTGTAATGATTTTGATTCGATTTTTCCTCGAATCTGTATCAGTTTCATACGAACTAGTTAGATGGGTTCCTAGGTGATTATATAGATTGTTAATAGGGTTTTATGGGGTCGAAAACTATCGAGTAATTACGAAGGAAAATAATGGAGAATATTGCTACTCACACCAGGGTTGCTGCGAACTTCTGCTGTTCTCTCCTGTTGCGCACAGCTCTGGTTGGCCACAGTTGCCCGTCGACGATGCTCCGGCATCATTGGGCCGCACGTAGTGATTGGCAAGGTCGGGGAGGGGATGTGGAGAGGTTTGTAAGTTAGGGTTTGTCGGCTAAGTTTGGGTTTGTTCGGTTATGAATATATGAAGAGCAGCATAGTGGGTCGGGTTAAGAAGGCTGGGGTCGTGAGTTCTTGTGCGTTGGCATTGCTTGCTGCTCTCTTTGGGGAGCAGGGGCTATGGGCCCTTTTTTTTCCTTTTTCTTTAAGAATATATTTATATTCTAAACTAATAAAATATATTTACCTATTAAAACATTTAATACACCTATATTATTTTTATAAAATCTTTCCATAATAATTATCTATTATAACATATATATCCTATTTATTTAAGAAGTAAATCCCTTATTCTAGATGCACCTATATTGTGTATAGTTAAAATTATTCTAATAGATAATATATAAAATAATCTAAGGATATTGATAATCATTTCTAGTTTAAAATCTAATATAAAAATTCTATACATCACAAATACATAAATACGTATACAAATTTTATCTTATATACTGGATATATATTTTTGAACTATTTAAAATAAAATATTATCTAGTCATATTTTAATGGGTTTTACATCCTACCCAACTTATAAAAATTTTGTCCTCAAAATTAAAATAAGCCTAATCAAAAAAGCAGAGAGGTCAGTTACGAAGGGGAAGCAAGTACGACCATTCATAACCCGATTTTTTGAAAACATGGAGGAGGTGGTTATCTCAGGAGTCCAAGTTGATTCCAAATTCTACAAGACGGGGTATTCGGCCTTCAAGACAATACCCAACTTATAAAATATTCCAACCAGGAAAAATCGTTGTTACAAGACTTCTAGGAAATCAAATCCTAAATAAAAATATGAAAAAAATTGGCATTCCTAGTTACAGTTAAGGATCCGATGGGATGACTTGGCATGGCTGCAGCGGTCTTGGTCAAAATCTACTATAAGTAAATTATCACAATGTAATATTGTCTCTCTATGGGTCATACCTCCAACAAGCTAGTAGAACCTCTTAATTGAGTATACTAGAACGTATTGGTACAGTGAGATTGAAGTATTTGTCCAACCTGGGTAACTAGAGATGAGGCTGAAGTACTTTTAGGAAAGAAGAAGTCACGGCGAAGAGGGAAGAGCCTATAATAAGCGTAGAAACCTTGTTATAGCATTAGATAGTCATGCGTGATTAGGCAGGCATTGAGGAATCTTTAAGTCATAAGACTAGTGTGTGCGGGGTCGAAGTTTGGTGTTGCGTAGGAAGCATGTGCCTTCTTGGGCGGGATACATACGTCGTAGGTATGATGTGTCTTGCATGGATCATGTGTATTTAGTCTAGTTATGGGGATGGGTCAATATTGGCATGCTAAAAAAATCAAATAAAATAAAATAGGCATCCATGGTATGTCCTACGGTAGTTGTGCCATACATGTGTGGTAATTGGAATGGGCACAAAAATGGGCATTTATGTGGGACAGGAATATCAGGTGTGTAGCTTGATTGGTCTAGTTCATCAGTATGACCTTGGGGAAGAAAGAGGCTATGGTTGTGCTTCAAACATCACAGTCATGGTAGAGATTATCAACTAGTATTGATAGAAATGGACATTAGGAACCATTAATTTATTAGTCTAAATAGGAACCAATCGTTTCCAATTGCTCGCTGATTTTAAGAACCCAATGCTTCTTAGATGGGTTGCAATCTATACACTACAGAAACTTTTGTTTCTCGAAATAAAACCAAGACAGGATTCTATGATAGGACAAAATTTTGAAGAACAAAGGCTACGATCTTTTTTATCTTTGTCATCTAAATGCACGAGTGAAGGGAGATAAAATGTAATATGAAAACTATTCCACCTATTCCAAACAATTGAAAGAACAATTACATTAGGAATCTAATTCTAAGAGGTAGAGTACACTAAATTCAATGTTCTAAGCAACTGATGAAAATTTGGTTATTCGGGAAACGTGCAGTAATATGACTTCTAAGTAGGCCAAATTTTAAGAAGATGTATAAGGATATAAGGTTTTGTAGTCATGGACTCTATAGAAAGTATAGGTATTATTTACTTAACATTCCTCCTATGTTGACCATGTCTTATCAAGGCAGCAGGAGAGGTTTTGGTCAAGCATAATCCAAAACAAGATGGTATAGCAGAATTCTATTCATCTCATAACATAAGCTACAAGAGATGCAGTTACAATATAAAACCCCTAAATTTCTACTATATTTTTTTTATATATCTTAAATTTGGTACTGATTTAAAATTTTTGTATTGTACGTCGTATAGTCGTATTGTACGTCGCACACGAAATTTTATTTTTCGTAGTTGCTCGACGAGTGCCAATATGTGCGAGCGTACATATTTTGAGAAAAATATTTTTTTATTTTTATAGTTTCAAAATAATATATGTAATATTTAATTTAGCTATCAAAATTTCCTAAATTTATGATTTTATTTATGAAAGGCCTTTTATTTGGAATAACTAATATTATTCATGCATACATATATTTCATAGATATTTGCTAGTTTAATTTAAATAAAAATATAATTTTCGAGATTTATTATTCAAAAAGATATTTAAAAATATTTATTATTTTCAAAATTATTATTATTGGTATTTTGAAAAATATATTTGGAAGTTATGGTGGCCATTTAAATCTTGATTTGATTTTTGGATTTATTTAAATAGTTAAATATTCAAAATTTATTTATCCCATTTGATTTTGAGCTAAAAATTTAATTAGATTTAAATTGGATTCAATTGATTTGATTTTAAACTAAGAGAATTTGATTTGATTTAAATTAGATTTGGATTTGGATTTGGATTTGATTGCTTTTAAATTAAATTAGGAAATATCTAAATTGGGTTTAAAGGAATCCTAATTCTTATCTAATTGGGAATTCCCACATCCTATAAATAGGCAGATACTCCTCCATATTATTTTCATCACAAATCATCTTTCAAACCATCCTTGTCAAAATTTTATTTTTTTTCGTCAGAAATTCAGCCTCAATTTTCAAAGGTTGTAGCAACTTCGAATGACCATAACTCCCAACTCCGGACTCCTTTTGACCTCCAATTTTTTTGTTGGAATCGTATTGAGGTATATTTTCTGAATATAAATTTTATTTTCATAAATTCGGAACTTAATTTTCTGGAAAATTTGTGGAGTGTCAGTGGTCCGAAATTTAACACGTTTTAGTGTTTTTGAGATTCTGGGAGAACCAGGAATCAGAATCACGATCCGTTTGAAGTTTCTGAATACTGACAGAAAAATACACATCATATATTTTTCCTAAAAAAATTTTAGAATATTTTATTTTTGGTTTTTATTTTAGAAGTTTGTCACATCGTTTGAGTTCATCTTGTGTAGCCCTGTGACTATTCTGTACCCAAAGGGATTGTCGGTTTCACCAGCAAGGACCTCAGACAAGACACCTTGCCATTTGCTGTTTAATTATTTTAGCTCATATTTCATGCATTATTTATTTTCTTTATGCAAAATAAACTGTGATACATGGCATAACCTGTTAGAACTTACTGTTTATTTATGTTTCCTGCTATATATTATTTTTCTCACATTAAACCTAGATTAGAGGGACCACCTTATGTGTTGCATTTATTGTCCTTGACACGTTGTACCACGAAGTTGTGTGTCGCATGTAGAACACGGAAGTACGTGATTGGCTGGCCACCAGTACGTACAAGCCGTATGATAGGAATAACCGCTAATAGAGATTGCATGCTAGTTTGACTTAGCGGTTATAGTGGTTTGTGCTGTGGATACAACACAGTAGGCATTGGGCGGGGAGGATAATTCCTTAGCGTATGGGCTTCGATGTACTTCCCTTGTGACCCGAACTCTCCGCTGGAGATACGGGGTTGATGATCCATGATTACTGACGGCCACTGACGATTCTGCGAAACGTCATACTCTTACTGATGGGGCCTTTGGTGCCCAAGGGGGGACCATGTCGATCCTATTCAGCCAGGGCCCATGCGTAGGAAGGATTGTTCTTAACTACATATCACTTAGAACGGTAGGTACCTTTATCCGTTAGGTACGAGTAGTTTTGGTTCGGGTACTTATATCTGACCGTGGCTTGGAACAATAACTTGTCGCGGATTAGTTCATCACATCTTGTCCTTGTTTGGTTGTAGGTGTGACTTACTACTTCGATGGGAAGGTATTGAATCTTGTTGGGGTCCGGATACCATATTGGATTCATAACATGGAAAGATACGTCGCTATGAATTAGTTTACCATCTCCTGTTTTTGTTTGGTTGGGGGGATGGTATGCTCGTTCAGTAGGTGCGTATTGGACCATGTTATAATTCGATTGACTTATTTATTTGAGCGATATTTATTCAGTTTATATGGCATGATATTATGTGTCTTGTTACGTCCCTCTGAGGACCTGGTTATCTCTTCAGGTGTGTGCTTCTGTGAACTTGCAGGTGTTCTAGGCAAGGCCGTGATCTTCTCCATTCTTTCGAAGACGATTGCGCTTGGTTCGTCTCGTTATTTTATCGATTACTTCTTGTACATTTTGTTTGAGATAGTTGGTAGTGGACTTTGTCTTCGTCCTACGATTGTATACATGACAAATTTAAAGTTGCTCTTATATTATTTATTTATTTAGTGGATGAGATTTAGTTATTCTGGATTTACTGCATTTTACAGCTTATGTATTCATACGAGATTTCTATATATTGGAGTATACTTCGTATGTATGCAGCTGGCATGGATACGTACCTAGTCCTAAGTATTTTGGGACGGGCGTTACATGTTTTTGTGGTGGTGCATGCAGGTCGAGTTTGTCACTTCGGTTACGTAATTATACCGATGTGAGCCTGCAACATAGGATTGGAATCTAGGAATCTCATCCATACAGCTTGACCTCTTCCCTTGGCTTCAAATTTTGAACTCTTGTTCGACCTCCTTGAACTGCATCTTGCTTGATTCCTTTCTACCGTTGATTCTTATTTTCGTGCTTAGTGCCAACTAGGAAGATGACTACACTAGTATATGCTCATAGGTCAAACACATGGCTAGAATGGTTATATTGGAATTGGAATACATTTAAGACTCTAATTGAGTTAAAGAGTTTTTTAGTGTGATTTAATGATTAGTAATTGGTAAAGTAGGATATTACCACAGAAAGTTTTAACCTTGAGATTTCTAAATAGTAAACACCAGAGGATTTATAGAATTTCATACTTGGTTTAAGAAATTGATTAATTTTCAAAGATTTGATATTTATGATTTATTGGATTATAGTTATACATCCTTGCACAAGTATAAAATTGATTTGCTTTTCGAGTTGTGATATTTATGAGTTTGGGTGATAGATATACATCTTTGAACAAATATAAAATTTATTTGATTTTCGAGTTTTAATGTTCATGATTTATTGTATTATAGTTATGCACCTTGAACAATTATAGATTTGGTTTGAAAATGATCTTAGCTTTTAAAAATGGTCGTAGGAATTATTTAAACGGAGTTGTACAACTTGCGGTTTTTGTGTTTATAAAATTTTAAATTTTAAGGGGAAGTAATGACGGTGAATTTTGGTTTAAAATGTTTGAAAGTTATGAAAATGATTTTTTGAGAATTTTTTTTTAAATTGTGTCCTATGATTGAGGATTTACAAATCTATTTAGATTTTTGGTAAAAAAAATAGATTTTGACTGATAAGATTATTTGAAAATTTAGTTTAATGTGGGATTGCTAATATTAATTTTTTTTGAAGAATTTTGAAGGATGTGATGGAAAGTTATTTTGATTGATTAAAGGAAGTTACCATTTAAAAGTTGTGAGTTTGTTGGAATAACATAGAATAAATAGAAGTTCAAATTGATGAGAGCATTGAGCTTAATTTTTTGAGATTGCTTTTAATATGCTAAGAGTTTTATTATAAATTATTTAAAAAATTTAGAGTGTTAAATTTTGATTGATTGTGAAATTTTTATGGATTCGTAAATTATGAACTCTTGAGTTAAATAGTTGAATTTAAACGTTAATTTTGGAAAAGGTTAGTAGTAACGTGATAAAATTTTGCTTTGAGATTTATGAGAGTGATTTAAATTTTTTTTGATGAATTTGAACGGCTTGGAGCAAATACAAATTTTGGTGGTATATTTTTGAAAGTTTATTTTTTTAAAACTTTTAGAGGAAACTTGAGTTAAAATATTAATGATAGGCCACAAAGGTAGCCCTATTGAGTTAGAAGTATTCCACACTAATTGCCATGTCACTCATGACCATGATAGTAGTATATACACAAGTGTTGTTAATCATCTACCCAGCTATGTGACTGTATTTTCACCTCGACTTACTCGACCTTCCTTCAATTTTAGATCTTTTAATTGCGACCTTCTAACCCATTTGCAATTTGAATAATGAGTTAATGGTTCCTTAATTGTATTCATTTAGGAGACTATCTTCTCTCCGGAATTGTGTTTCTAAATTATTTTTAATGGATTCTTTAATTAATTTTATTTCATGCTTTAACTTGATCTTCTTTATTTTGTGCATTAATTATCACCTCGTGAACTCCCACTTTTTATTTTTGATCTTCTGGCGTCCCCTACCGTGACTTGTATATTTGGAGTACAACACTACACTTTTCCTTCCAACAAATTTCATATGTAAGACCTAGACAAGTCCACCTTCATGTAGATGTATCATGTCCCACTAAAATACGTCTCCTTGTACACTATTTTCATGATAGGACCTTCTGGTCAAAATGGCCAAACTATAACCTCTACCATGACACCAAAATACTTTTCGACTTCAATTAAGAGATCCAACCTTGACTCAATCCCTTAACTCGATAGGTGAATTTTGTTCTACTTAGTTCCTTAAATGCTTATATTTGTGCTTTATCTTGATTGCCTAACCCTTTGTCTCATCCCATTACTAGTTTAACTCTTGTAAGTTGGGTAGAATACCTCACGGCCCAACAAAGCCTTTGTCCTTGTGACCCATGTGGATAAGTTTGCTTAGCCTATAAGTTCAGAGGACCCTAACTTAGCTAGTTAACCAAGACAACTGTATAGGTACGAACTTCGGGCGAGCCTTGATCTTAAAAGATCTGGGACTATTTAAAATTTCCTTCATCAGTACCTCCCTTGCTCATATTTTGACTATCTCACGCTGCTAACGTAGCTTCAGTTTTGTAAGCTTATTACGTTATCAAGCTTGATCATGATATATTTTATTGGGTGCACCCACTAACATATTGTCTAATCAGAACCGATGCATAATGGTCTGATCAACCGAGTGTACTTTGGTTCGCTTTTATCTATCGTTCTACGTGGATGGGGACATAGCTAAATTTGTCCTCTAGAGTCCCATCCGCGACTGCCTTGACAACTCCTTTTGAATTATTCGGTCGCCTTTGAACCACGTATTCGTATTCGATAACGCCTCCTTCGAACTTTTATTGCGTTCGCCTTCACCTATTTTAGAAGGACAAAAATGTCGTACTAAAACTCCTCTAACTGTCCTATCACCATGACCATTACCACCCAATGTAACCATATCTTTGTCTTGAACTACTCGACTTTTCCCTCGACACTAAATTTACAATCTTGACTTTCTAATCACTTAAATTTAAGAGTTATTACAACCGTCTCTTAATCATACCCTCAACCTAGACTACGACCATATAAACTTCCTCAAAGCCTCTTATCTACCGTTATGCTTTCTCACCCCCTCCTAATTCTTAATTTCGAGGACAAAATTCTTTTAAGTTGGGTAGGATGTAAAACCCCTAAATTTCTACTATATTTTTTTATATATTAAATTTGGTACTAATTTAAAATTTTTGTATTTTACGTAGCATAGTCGTATTGTACGTCGCGCACGAAATTTTATTTTTCGTAGTTGCTCGACGAGTGCGAATATGTGCGAGCGTACATATTTTGAGAAAAACATTTTTTTATTTTTATAGTTTCAAAATAATATATGTAATATTTAATTTAGCTATCAAAATTTCCTAAATTTATGATTTTATTTATGAAAGGCCTTTTATTTGGAATAAATAATATTATTCATGCATACATATATTTCATAAATATTTGCTAGTTTAATTTAAATAAAAATATAATTTTTGAGATTTATTATTCAAAAAGATATTTAAAAATATTTATTATTTTCGAAATTATTATTATTGGTATTTTAAAAAATATATTTGGAAGTTATGGTGGCCATTTAAATCTTGATTTGATTTTTGGATTTATTTAAATAGTTAAATATTCGAAATTTATTTATTCTATTTGATTTTGAGCTAAAAATTTAATTAGATTTAAATTGGATTCAATTGATTTGATTTTAAACTAAGAGAATTTGATTTGATTTAAATTAGATTTGGATTTGGATTTGGATTTGATTGCTTTTAAATTAAATTAGGAAATATCTAAATTGGGTTTAAAGGAATCCTAATTCTTATCTAATTGAGAATTCCCACATCCTATAAATAGGCAGGTACTCCTCCATATTATTTTCACCACAAATCATCTTTCAAACCATCCTTGTCAAAATTTCTCTTTTTTTTGTCATAAATTCAGCCTCAATTTTCAAAGGTTGTAGCAACTTCGAATGACCATAACTCCCAACTCCTGACTCCTTTTGACCTTCAGTTTTTTTTGTTGGAATCGTATTGAGGTATATTTTCTGAATATAAATTTTATTTTCATAAATTCGAAACTTAATTTTCTGGAAAATTTGTGGAGTGTTAGTGGTCCGAAATTTGACACGTTTTAGTGTTTTTGAGATTCTGGGAGAACCAGGAATCAGAATCACGATCCGTTTGAAGTTTCGAAATATTGACAGAAAAATACACATCATATATTTTTCCTAAAAAAAATCAGAATATTTTATTTTTGGTTTTTATTTTAGAAGTTTGTCACATCGTCTGAGTTCATCTTGTGTAGCCCTGTGACTATTTTGTACCCAACGGGATTGTCGATTTCACCAGCAAGGACCTCAGGCAAGACACCTTGCCATTTGTTGTTTAATTATTTTAGCTCATATTTCATGCATTATTTATTTTCTTTATGTAAAATAAACTGTGATACATGGCATAACCTGTTAGAACTTATTGTTCATTTATATTTCCTGCTATTTATTATTTTTCTCACATTAAACCTAGATTTAAGGGACCACCTTGTGTGTTGCATTCATTGGCCTTAACACGTTGTACCACAAAGTTGTGTGTCGTATTAGAATACGGAAGTACGTGATTGGCTGGCCACCAGTACGTACAAGCCGTGCGATAGAAATAACTGCTAATAGTGATTGCATGCTAGTTTGACTTAGCGGTTATAGTGGTTTGTGTTGTGGATACAACACAGTAGGCATTGGGCGGGGAGGACAATTTCTTAGCGTATGGGCTTCGATGCACTTCCCTTGTGACCCGGAATCTCCGCTGGAGATACGGGGTTGATGACCCATGAATACTGACGGCCACTGACGATTCTGCAAAACGTCATGCTCTTACTAATGGGGCCTCTGGTGCCCAAGGGGGGACCATGCCGATCCTATTCAGCCAGGGCCCATGTGTAGGAAGGATTGTTCTTAACTACATATCACTTAGAACGGTAGGCACCTTTATCCGTTAGGTACGAGTACTTTTGGTTCGGGTACTTGTATCTGACCGTGGCTTGGAACAATAACTTGTCGCAGATTAGTTCGTCACATCTTGTCCATGTTTGGTTGTAGGTGTGACTTACTACTTCGATGAGAAGGTATTGAACCTTGTTGGGGTCCTGATACCATATTGGATTCATAGCATGGAAAGATACGTCACCGTGAGTTAGTTTACCATCTCCTGTCCTTGTTTGTTTGGGGGGATGGTACGCTCGTTCATTAGGTGCGTATTGGACCATGTTATAATTCGATTGACTTATTTATTTGAGCGATATTTATTCAATTTATATGGCATGATATTATGTGTCTTGTTACGTCCCTCTGAGGACCTGGTTATCTCTCCAGGTGCGTGCTTCTGTGAATTTACAGGTGTTCTAGCCAAGGCCGTGATCTTCTCCATTCTTTCGAAGACGATTGCGCTTGGTTCGTCTCGTTATTTTATCGATTACTTCTTGTACATTTTATTTGAGATAGTTGGTAGTGGACTTTGTCTCCGCCCAACGATTGTATATATGACAAATTCAAAGTTGCTCTTATATCATTTATTTATCTAGTGGATGAGATTTAGTTATTCTGGATTTACTGCATTTTACAGCTTATGTATTCATACGAGATTTCTATATATTGGAGTATAATTCGTATGTATGCAGTTGGCATGGATACGTACCTAGTCCTAAGTATTTTGGGACTGGGGCGTTACATACAATTTTATGGGAGGTGGATCATTGGATCATGAGGTGGGACTACCTAATAGGTGTAAGGACCCATTTTATCAAGTTTGGTTTTATAGCCCAATTATGGCGATATGCAAGGATGGGTTTAACTGGGTCTTAATGGATTTTCGAATGCGATATCAATCTTTGATGTGACTGAATCTTATGTTTTATATTGACTGGGCGAGATGCTATGAAACAATCTGAGCTATTACTAGCAGGTTAGGTAATCTTATATAGGTTCCAAGTCATGTGATCGGGCAAAAATTTTTTTTTCAGCCGGGTTGGTTAACTAGGTACCTAAAGCCCAAGAATACGTCTTCTGTAACTTTTGTGTTTAAGTAGCATAAGAAGACTCAATTGAGTGGCACATTACTGACATGTGTGTAGTGGGCCTTCAGTAGATCACAACCATATATTGGCTCGAGAGATTTGAGTCGAGGTTGGATCTCTAACTGAAGTCAGAAAAGGACGATGATATTATGGTATGGGTTATAGCTAGCCTTTTTGACCCGAAAGTCACGTCGTAAAAATGGAGCACAAGGGGACATATTTTAGTAGGACAAGATATATCTACATGAAGGTGGAGTCGTCTATGTCTTGGGTGTGAAATTTGTTGGAAGGTAACAGCTGGTCTCTTGCTCTGAATATTAATGTCACATTCGGGGACACCAAATAGTCTAAATGGAAAGTGGGAGTTCCTAGGGCACTAATTATCATCCTAATGGAAATCAACTTATCATGATCAATCGATAATCTTAGTATATCCTAAAATTTAGAAGGCTTACATTCTACTCACTTTAGAAGCTAAGACACGGTTTTAGGATTAATGACGTTAGAAAATTTTTAAAGTTGTGATATCATGCTTGGGCTTTGAGTATAAAGGAATACTACACAATGTAATAGATAATGCGATATGGTAGATATGAATCAATTGGAATGTGGTTCTCCGATTTCAAATAGATGGAACAATTTTGTATATATAGCTTTCATGGTCATAGGTGGTATGGCGAAATAAGGGGTACATTCTGGGTATACCTTGCCTCAAATATGAGCATTTGTTTTTCCGCAGTAAGTAAAAGCATAAAATAATAAAGAGTTCAAGGAAGAGGGAATCAATACTAATACGGGGTTCCAAGAGCGATTGAATAATTCCAACAGAGTTGTCAAGGCAGTCGTAGATGAGTTCATAGGGACACCTATACCTCAATCTACGTGGAATAATCATATGAAGAGCGAACCAATTGTACTGTAGTTGATCAGACCATAATACACTGATTCTGATTAGACAGTATGTTAGTGGGCATCCCCAGTATACATATGTCCTGAACAAGCTCGATAAAGAATAAGCTTGCAAAAACTGGGCTATAAATAGCGACATCATTCATGGTAGTGCAAAGTATAACTACGGGAGATAATGATGAAAGCAGTTATAAATAGTTCATGTTTCTTAAGGATCTAAGTCTTGTCCGATGTTCCTGCTTATATAGTCGTCCAACGGTCTCTTATATTAAGTCGTGGTTGACCAATGGAGTATGGGGTATTAAAATACTATATTTTAGGTATACATATCTTCCTACACTAGCATATATTCATTGCCACCCAGTTACACTTCATTAGTAGGTTACAAGGACACGGGGTGGTAGGCCGCGAGGCATACTACCCAACTTATAAGAGTTAACTACTCGGACGATTGAGCAATATAACATGTATAACTAGTATGATTCAACTTCCTAAACTCTATATCAAGCACGAAGGAAAAAGATACATTTCACGGTGGAAAAAGAATCAAGCAAAAGAAATCAAGGTAGTCAACCGAGAGTTCGAAATTGGATATCAAGGGAGGAGATTCAAGCTTGTGGATGAGATTCCTATATGCTAATCCTATATGCAGGCTCACACCGGTACAGTAACGTAACCGAAGTGACAAACTAACTTGCATGGGCCACCACAAAAATATGTAATGCCCCAGTCCCAAAATACTTGGGACTAAGTACGTGGACATGCCAGCTGCATGCATAAGAAGTATACTCCAATATATGGAAACCTCGTATACATACATAAGCTGTAAAATGAAGTAAACCAAGACAACTAAATCTCATCCATCAAATAAGAGAATAATAATGTAATTCAACTATGAAATTTTGTCATTTACACATGTAGTTGGGCGGAGACAAATCCACTAACAATCATTTAAATGAGAAGAAAAATACACGAAAGAAAATGCAAAGAAAAGATAGCAAGTCGACCCAAGGGCAATCCTCTGTGAAAGAATGAAGAAGATCACAGCCTTGGCTAAAACTCCTGCAAATATCATAGAAGCACACACCTGGAGATATCACCAGGTCCTCAGAGGGACGTAACAAGATACAAAAAAAACATGCTATAATAAACTTAATATATAATATGTCACAAGTCACAAGTAAATAAAATAGTCCAGTCGTAACAAGATCCAATATCTCATCATCGAAACAGTGGACTACCCCTACAACCAAACAAGGACAAGGGGTATCACACTATTCTGTGATGCAACATTGTCCCATGCTACTAACGTAACTGGGTGACATGACATTGACTAGGGTTACCTAACCAATCTAATGTCTTTATGCAGTTATGAAAAAACCTTTAGTCGCATGAGCCCTGGCTGTAAATAGGATCTGGTATAGTCCCCAATTGGGCACCAGTGACCTAGGCGCATAACGTTCAAAAATATCAGTGGCCAACCTGAGTGGGTAAGCATACCCGTATCACCAACGGAGCTTCCGGGTTACAAGATAATGTGTAATCGAAGCCCATACGACAAGAAAATGTTCTTCCCATACGATGCACCTATCC
>JANAVB010034393.1:0-47500 GCA_029216955.1 Iris pallida | reverse complement strand
CCCAAATCCTTCAAGGGTACCAAGGGACAACTAAACATCTCCGTATGGCTTATCAGCATGGAGAAGTAACTGAAGGCGTCACACTTGCTAGCAAACTTGTAGATGACAACAGTGGACTTACATTTAGAGGACAACACTCACTACTGGTGCAAGGCAAAACTGATGCGACTTGGCACATAGTAGACATGAAAGAAATTTATGATCTATTCAGTGAGAGGTTCTTTTCCGTACATGTTCGGGATGTCCTCTACATCTAGTTCCTCTATCTGAAGCAGGGGAATATGTCGGTGGACGAGTATGGCATGGACTTTAGTCGTTTGAGTAGATTTGGTACGACATTGATTCTAACCGAGCGGTATAAAATGAAAAGATTCTACCAGGGGCTAACACCAGATCTCAAGAATTATACTACCACACAGTCTCGAGTTTCTCATACAACTATTCTAGAAGAGGCTTTTAGCAGGAGCTTCTACTACCAGAATAAGTCATATTAGTGACGTAATTAGCGACGCTTAACAAAAACGTCGCTATAATTTAATAATTTAGCGACGTAATTATATAATGTCTCAATACGTCACTATTAGGGACGTTCTGCGATGTATTGTGACTACGTTTTGTATTAAAAATGTACATCGTGGATATGTCGGTGAACATTGCTAATATGACTAATAATAACGACGTTCACCGACGTATATAGTATTACGTCGCTAATATCACTAATATTAGCGACGTTTGCCGACGTACCATTATCACGTCGCTAAATAAAAAATATAGGGCATTTGAGTTTTCATTCTTACCCATTGTTTCGATCGTTTCCCACCGAACCCCTCTCCCCCAGCCCTCGGCGACCACCTCCATCTGGCCCTCGGCGACCCCCTCCCCCCTCGGCAACCCTCCCCCCTCGGCATCGACCCTCGATGACCATGCTCCCACCGGCCACCTGCTCGGCGACCCCGCTCCGCCTCGTCAACCTCGCTCCCCCTTGACGACCCGCTCCCCTCCGTCTCCAGCTTCCCACCGTCGACCCCCTGCCCCTTCGACGATCCGCTCCGCCCCGACTAGGTAAACCCTAACCCTCTTTCGGACATAACACTTTGACACAGAACACTTTGACACATGACACTTTGTTGCTTTAATTTCAGTTATAATTAGTTAATTATGTTGAATAAATAAATCAATGACATCAACCAAAGAAGATCAAAGCTCCCATTGTCTTTCCTATGGATTTTGTTTGGTTGCAGAACGAATGACGCATTTAGTTATTGTGTGTTCATATTTGTGTTTCTGTAGTCAACTGTACAAATATTGTTTGCCATTTGCACATCCCTTAAAGACAAAATTTCTGATGTAGAAATAATTTTTTTCGGTTGGTTGGAAGGGGAACTGGTCGCATAGAACAAGTTTGTCAAGGAACTTATTATGTTTTTGTGTGTGTGTTGTGCTAGTAATTTGTTATAGAATTTTTTTCCTACAATTTTGTAGAACACTGGACCACAAAAACCGTATAGCAGCAAGTATAACTTGCTAATAAGTTTTGACAGCGCAACTTAATGTTTGTGGCCAAAAAGTTACTAATTGAGTGAGAATTATGTTAGATTTCGGGTAGTGTCGAGGAGGAAAAAAAATCAATCTTGAAATATAAATTTGAGACAATGTTATGTGAAATACTCAAGATGGCTTATCAAAATCTGTAATGTGTGTAGATTACATATACTTTTATCAGAGAGATTAAGTGTGATAATGTGTCCATGGTACACGATATCAACATGATACACAAGTACCTAAAGTTAATGTGATATGTAGGTAAGTGCTAAGTAGGTATCTTAGATAATTAGGGTAAGTGTCCGTGTCAGCCAGAAGTCAAGTGTCCATGTCACCCTTCTCTGAAAAAGTAAATTTTCTTCGAAGAGAACAAGTGACGACACTCATTTAATACTCATATGTGTATGCATCCACATGTGGACAATATAAACGAATAATGTGTATTTATCTTACAGAATTATCCTCAAATGGATATGGAGCTGAATTACTATTTGCAAAATCGTTCGTGGATGTACAACCGTCATCCTGATGACATATGTGGTGTGCGGAATAAATTCATAGAGGGTGTACAACAGTTCCTGCAGTTTGCCAAGGCATTCACTCAGTACATGAACGGTACCAAAATTAAGTGTCCGTGTGTGAGATGTCGCAACTTGAAATATCATCAAGAAGAGGAAGTCACGTATCATTTATACTCAAAGGGTTTCACGCCGAATTACTATCAGTGGAGCACGCACAGAGAACTTGTGTCTTTATCATCGGAGTATGAGCCTTATGTGCATGTCCACAACCATGCTGCTTACAATGATAGGTTGGTGAACATGGTTTTTGATGCGGCGGGGCCTAGTCTTGATCCAGACAATCATCATGCACCTGAGAAGGCACCGAACGTTGATGCTGTAAAGATTATGGAGTTGCTGGAGAATGTAAGGACTATATTTTATCCTGGTTGTGAGGATCATTCAACATTGGAGGTGGTTACAAGATTGTTGAGCATCAAGTCCGATTTTAATATGTCGTAAGATTGCTACAACCGACTTATGGAGTTCATTATAGAAATATTGTCTGAGGGTGCTAAGTTTCCTAAAGACCTTTACCAGTCTAAGAGGATGGTGAGATCGCTCTGGATGGGATACAAGAAAATCGATGCATGTCGCAACGGGTGCATGTTGTACTACGAAGACAATAAGGATGAAGATGCCTGCAGATTTTATGGTGCTGATCGCTACAAGGGCAGTGGTAGAGGAAAGTCTGTCGGTGCAAGGAAGCCTACCGATTCGATGCACTACTTGTCGTTGACGTTGTGGTTGCAATGAACTGCGAGGTGGTGCATGTCGAGACCCTGTTGAATTCAGTGGATTGTAATGAAGGATCGATTTGATGAGACAAGGTACAAGGAAAAGTTTGAGAAGGCCAAGGCGGCTAGGAAGCAGGGATCAAAGTGGTACGGTGGGTCGATTCCAATGACGAAACATTTTTGTCATTTGGTATGTCTTTTTATTTTATAAATATTATTTTAATGCAAGTCCGATAAATTAGTAAAAGGTGATATATTTAATTACAGGTAAAGAGGGGTGGTGACGCCAATATGGTAACTATCTTCTTGGCCACACATCGGAAGGTCGGAAAGCTTATTAATGATAGGGCGGAGCAGGCCTATGTAAGTATTATAATTCTATTTATTAATTTTAATGCTTCGTATTAGTTTTGATATAACTTAGTAAATATGCATGCAAATAAATATTCATGTAGTTAGTAATAATAAGTACATTAGACAATATAAATTATAGAGTATCCATGCTTTCTAGGCCGAGTTTCAACGACTTAAGGAGCAGGCGGCAGCTAGTGTACCTGCTGCAGGAGAGGCCGGTACTTCCTCGCAGCCCGCTCCAACATCGTCGGAGGACGAGCTATGGGTAACCGTCGTTGGTGGTCTCCACAGGGGTACGTACTATGGTACGGGATCCTATGGCGTCCTAGTTGTGACACAGTCCTCTAGGATCTCCCCTGCTACTGTGCATGGCCCACAGCCCTCCCAAGAGTCTGGCCGAGTCTAGCAGATGGTGGAGTCTTTCCATGACGAGCTGCTACGATGGATCCAAGAGCAGCACCATACGAACGATGCTGCGCTCCTAACACGATTGGATACGCTCGACCGCAGCTTATGGAGCTCAGGGATATGACTGAGATGACAGAGCGGGGCATCACTGATCTTAGAGTATCGACAAAGTGCAGCATGATTGATCTGCAGGCATCACAGCTGTCCATGGGCGAGAGGTTGACGTTGATGCAGGATTCGATGGTTGATAGCAGTACGAGGCTGTTATCTATTATGGATTCCTACCACCAGCGACTAGCAGCGTTGGAGCATTATTGTCCTCCGGGTGCACCTTTATCTTTATCGACTCTGCCGGCGTCACTACCTCCGACTCCACCGACGTCACTACCTTCTTCATCGGTGACGATTTCACGGTAGGAGTACGAGATGTTTCTATTCTGGAGGCTCGGCGGTGCCCCTTCTCCAGATCTGCAGTAGTCCGAGTTAGGACTGTTTGATGAGATTTTAGTATTTGTTTAGTGTTTGTTTATGTTGATTATTTGTTTGTGTAGACTTTTAGTATTGGTTGTGGAAACTTTGGATATTGGTTGTGTACTTTGGATATTGGTTGTAGACTTTAGATATTTTAGTGTTTGTTATACACTTTGTATTGGTTGTACACTTTGTGTTGGTTGTAGACTTTTACTATTGTTTGTGTTGATTATTATACTGTTGTGATTTACCGGTGTTGAGTGTTCCACCGAAGGGGTCGGCGAACCCAGGAAGAAAATGTGCTTGTGGTTTTTTGTTATTTATTGAACTGCATGAAGAAAATATGATTCTGTGGACATTTTGTAATTTATTTATTATTATTTTTTCAGTTTACCGACGTTTAGCGACGCAAAGAAACGTCGGTAAACGTCGGTAAGTCACCAGGTATACCGACGCCTACCGACATAACGTAGTGTCGGTAAGCGTCGATAAACATCGGTACACGTCCCTCGATTTTCCATCGTTTACAGAATCGGTAAACGTCGGTAAGTACTAGAACTATGTCGCTAAATGTTGCAGGATTTACCGACGTTGGCCGACGTATTAAACGTCGCCATTTTTTCGACGGTGCGCCGGTGAACGTCGGTAAATGTTCCAGGATTACCGACGTATACGTACGTCGGTAAGCGTCGGTAAGCGCAACGATTAAAGATGTTTTGCCTGTTAGCGACATGGCTTTCTGCGACAACAGAAAAATGTCGCTAAATACGTAGGTAAACCATTTTAGCGATATTTTCGGTCATTTTAGCGACATTTTTGGGCATCGCTAATATGACTTATTCTGGTAGTGTTCTTCAAAAGGAGTTACACCAGCAATAGAGACGCCCTGCTCCAATAGTTAAACCAACTATAGTGACTTAGGGCGGACCTATCAGGAGACCCATGGCATACCAGTAACAGAGAGCCGTGCCTTACCAGAAGTCCACTTGCAACTACTGCAGGAAGCAGGGACACATCATAAAGGATTGTTGAACTCAGCTTGGATTATACTTGAGATACGAGTCAGGGCAACAAAAAATAAAATATTGTCCCAAGCAGCAGGCCATAGTTTATGCTCAGCAGACTCCGAGGCAGACAACTTTTGTACTTCCCGTACCCCATCCAGTTCAGCAGGTGTCGAGGCTGATGGCACCAGCAGCATAAGCACCTCGCCTTCCCTTACCTTCTCAGTTAGTGCAGAACGACAGGGCCATAGCTCAGGGCCCTGGTCAGAAGTACAAACACATTTTCTTGCTAGCAGTAGAGGATGCAGAGGCGGAAGGGGAAGTCATAGCAGGTATGGTCTTAGTTGCTACATTTTTTGCTATTACGTTATTTGACATTGGAGCCACATACTCATTCATAGATACTAGTTTTACAACTATACACAGTATTCTGACTACACCATTGTCTAAGAATATTAGAATTCTCATTGGGGGAGGAATAATACTTGTAAGCAGTATTTTTAGACTTTACCCTATAGTAATTTGTGGTAGAGAAATGAAGACACAATTTTTGGTTTTTTCCATGCCAAATTTTGATATGGTTCTTGGGATGGACTGGTTGAGCAAGTATTATGCTTCCCTTGATTGTCATAGAGGTAGTATTGTATTTAGACCACCAAATGAGTCAGAATTTTGAGTTCGTTAAAGGAGTGGAAGAAAGAAGTGATTCCCCTACATTAGGAACTCACATGGAGATGGATAATATTCCTAAACATCCTATCATCACCGAGTTCTATTCCCAGAGGAATTGCTAGGATATTCATCTGATAGGGACATCAACTTTTTTATAGAGCCTATGCCAGGAGCCAAACCTGTCTCATCCCGAATATACCGGCTAGCACCTAAAGAGTTAACAGAAATAAAGACCCAGATAGACGAATTTCTATAGAAGGGCTTTATCCGTGCCAGTGCGTAACCATAGAGAGCACCCATCCTGTTCGTACTAAAAAAGATGGGACAGTGCACATGTCAATCGATTACAGAGCTTTGAATATGGTGACGGTGAAGAACAAGTACCCCTTGCCATGCATCAACGATATATTCGATCAGTTGAGTGGAGCCAAGGCATTTTCCAAAATTGACATACGATTGGACTATCATCAGTTGAAGATTCGGAAGGAATATATGCCAAACATTGCATTCAGATCGAGATATGGATACTATGAGTTTTTGGCCATGCCATTCGGTTTGAGTAATGCTCCAGCGGTCTTCATGAATCTCATGAATAAAATCTTCCATCAGTACCTGGACAAATTTGTGGTTGTATTTATAGATGATATCTTGGTATATTCGAAGTGCCACGAAGAACAGGAGCAGCATTTACGGATAGTCTTGGAAACATTGAGGAAAGAGCAGCTTTATGCCAAACATAGCAAATGTGACTTATTTTTGAGAAGGTTTCATTTCTTGGAGTATCGTCATATGGGACGACATTCGGTAGATACGGAGAAAATCTTAGCAGTTACGGCATAGCCCGTTCCTATCTCAGCCTCCGAGGTGAGAAGTTACCTTCGACTTGCTAGTTGTTATCAAACGTTCGTAGAAGATTTCTCACGGATAGCTGGACCTATGACTAGGTTGACTTGCAATGACCAAGAGTTCATATGGACGAACGAGTGCCAAGAGGCTTTTGATGAGTTAAATAAGCGCTTGACCATTGCACCCATTGTGGTCGTTCTATCAGGATCAGGAGGATTCGTGATTTATAGCTATGCATCCGAAAAGGGATTGGGATGCATCTTGATGCAGCATGGTTGAGTAGTAGCATATGCATCGAGGTAGTTGAGTGTTCATGAGAAGAATTATCCAACCCATAATCTAGAGCTTGTAGCAGTCATCTTTGCTCTGAATCTTTGGGGATATTTTACTTGTATGACGGAAAGGTAGACATCTATAGCGATCATAAAAGCCTCGAATATTTATTCACGCAGAAAGAGCTAAACATTTAGTAACGTCGATGGTTGGAGCTGATGGAGGACTATGAGATCGAGTTACACTAACATCTGGGCAAGACTAACGTTATAGCAGATACGTTAAGCCGTAAGCCCGTGGCTTATTTCTTGACCACCTAGAGAAAGATATTGGAAGACTTGAGAAGCTTAAAATAGAAGTGGTACTGCCCGGAGCTGATGGCATACTAGTCCATCTTCAAGTGCAACAATCGTTAGTATAGAGAATCAAGGCAACATTATCTGCAGATGCTAGATTTTGAGGACTTAGATAGAGGACCGAAGCAGGAAAGCAGACTGGATTGAGGATCTATTCCTCGATGGGACACTACGATATGAAGATTGTCTGTATGTTTCAAATAGAGAGCTTCGATAATTGTTGATAACTGAAGCACAAAGCTCAATCTACTCTGTATACCCCGGAGAAACCAAGATGTATCGGGACTTGCGATAGAACTATTGGTGGCATGGAATGAAACGAAAGGTAGCTCATTTTATGGCCAATTGTTTGGTATGTCAATAAGTGAAGGCAAAACACCAGAGCTCAGCTGGATTTTTGTAACTGCTTCCTATTTCTGAGTGGAAGTGGAAGCACATTAACATAGATTTCATCACGAGATTTCCTCGGAGTCCTAGTGGACGAGACGCAATATGGGTGATCATGGATAGGCTTACTAAGTCATCCCACTTCTTGCCTTTAGAGTGGGCCAGTCTACGAAAGTCTTAGCTGACATGTACATAAAATAAGTAGTGAAGCTACATCGTATTCCAGTTAGCATCGTGTCAAACCAGGACTCGAGATTCACATCTCATTTCTGGAAGATCATGCAAGAAAGCTTGGGCACCTGACTGAAGTTTAGCACGGCTTATCACCCACAGACCGATGGACAGACAGAACATACTATTAAGATGCTAGAAGATCTGTTGAGAGCGTGTATGCTTGACTTCGACCGATCATGGGAAGTCTACCTCCATCTTGTGGAGTTATTTTATAATAATAGCTATCAAGCGAGCATTCAGATGGCTCTATTTGAAGTTTTTACAATAGAAAATATCGGTCTCCCATATGTTGGATTGATATAGGAGAGCGACAGATATTGGATCTCGAATTGGTCGTGAGCACAGTAGAGAAGGTGAAGAAGATACAAGGCCACCTACGAGCAGCGCAAGATTGACAGAAGTAGTTGGATGATCCTCATTGTCGACCTTTGGAGTTCAAGGAAGGCTACCATGTTTCCTTGAAGATATCACCCACTAGAGGTATGATTCTATTTGGAGGATGTGGCAAGTTGAGTCCAAGATACATCGGTCCTTTCAAAGCCTTGGAACAAGTTGGAGAAATTGCCTATAGATTAGCATTGTTATCGTCGCTAGAGGAAGTATATGACGTAGTCCATACGTTCCAACTGAGAAGATACGTGGTAGACAGCAGTCACATGCTTGATCACTCTGAAATCATAATAGGACTGAGCTTGTCATACCAAGAGCAACCAGTAGGGATTCTTGATCGTCGAGTGAAAGTGGTGTGGAATCAATCTATTCTATTGATTCGAATAGCATAGAAGCATCACTCGCCAAGAGAACTACTTGGGAACGTGTGGATGACATCCGCAATCGCTTTCCTCATATGTTCAAAATCAAGGTATGATTTTCATATGCTAAATTTCCTTTTCTTTTGCCTTGCATTACATTCATCCTGCATCAGTTTTAGTTTCAAGGACAAAATTTTTATAAGTTGGGTAGGATGTATCCCCCTGATTTTGTAAAAATTTATTTTTATTTTTAAATATTTGTTTAGTATTTTTCTTAATTATTAAATGGCCTTGTAATTAATTATATGATTTTTGTGAGTATCATAATTTGCAAGTAATTACAATTTTATATATATGGTAAGTATTTTTGCACAAGCTTTTTACTAAAAATACTTAATAAGTTATTTTTGAGTTTTAGAAAATTTTAAAATTTTATTAGATTTTTGGTGTATATATATATATATATATATATATATATATATATATATATATATATATATTAAAACCAAAGCCCGTGTCAAAGACACCCGGCCGGGTTTGGCCCGGGGGCCGTGTCCATTGACACCCAGCCGACCCCCGTGGGGCTCGATCCCTTGACCTCATGCCCAAGTGCCATTGGTCTTAGCCACTAGGCTACAAGGCCATTGGCATATATATATATATATATATATATATATATATATATATATATATATAGGGTCGGCTGGGTGTCAGTGGACACGGCCCCTGGGCCAAACCCGGCCGGCTTTCTTTGACACGGTCTTTGGTTTTAATATATATATATATATATATATATATATATATATATATATATATATATATAATAAATATATATATATATATATATATATATATATATATATATATATATATATTTTAAACCAACCCCCATCTTTATTCATGAGTAAGGCGAAAAATATCGTAGCCTTTACAAGAAAGCGCAAAACCGGAAAGCAACAAAGGAAAAGAAGCAGGGACGAAGACCCGCACGTAGCCCCAAAATAATTCAGTTAAACAAAGAGTGCCAGAATACCTCCCTAACGTGCTTGCATAGTCTGCTAACTTTTTGGATCTGTCTGAGGACCTCCCTGATCAGTTGGTTAGTGTTATATTGACGGCCTTCGTATCTGAATTTGTTACGGTTCTTCCAAATGACCCACATGATGGTGGCTGCAACGATCTGATGGTCATGCGAGGCGGTGCCCCAGGTGGCTAGAAGATCGTTGAAGCCCCCAATAGCCTGGTCCTGTCTATACCTACGAGAGAGGGCGTCCCACACCTACACGACCAGGTCTCCAGAATACAAAATATGTTTAGCAGTCTCCGACTGTTGTGCTGAGCAGCAATGACACGCTGAAGCCAATGGTAGTGAGTGCGTCGTCAATGGAAAGCTTCCTATAGAACGCTCTCCAAATCAGAAAAGACTATTTTTTAGGAATGTATGTCTGCCAAAAAGGGGCAATAATGGGGGATGGCACTCAGGTGCCTCGGACGACTCTCCTCGCCGAGGCTAGCGTGAATGCTCCATCGATCGTAAGTGACCACCTCATGGCGTCTGGGTCCATCTTGACCTTTAACCCGGTGTCTGCCAGCACGGTTGCCGCCTCCACTCCCTGGCCCTTTTCCAATTCCACTCACCCTCGCTATCCCACAGATCACGAATAACGCTGTTGGAGGGAGCTGCCGGTAACTGCAGTAGGATGGCGTCCCCGAACCAGCGATCGTGAAAGAGGGACGAACCGCCTGAACCCAGCTGGATATGATCAAAGGCTCGGCTAGGTGCCGCCCGTAAAGGATGCGATGCCAGGACGCTGAGGATCTGTTGTTGAAGTCTACGACTGATAGATAGGATTAGCCGAAATATTTGGCCTTTATGAACCGAGCCCAGATAGTGCGTCTTTCATGAAGTTTCCACCATATCATCATGGAACATACGTCAACACGTGCACCAGTCTACAAAATCCAAGCTCGCCCTCTTCGGTAGGTCTGGCCATGGTGTCCCAACTGGCCCAGTGATGCTTGTTCATGCCGTCACAGTGGCCCCAGAAGAAGTTGGCGAAGAGGTTCTCAATGGTGGTGAGCACCTTCTTAGGGGGAGAGCAGGCGACAAGAGTGTATATGGGGATGGAAGAGAGGACGTGCTGAATCAGAATCATCTCCTCTTTCGATGATAACATCGTATTATGCCATCCCTTAATTTTTTTTGATTTTTCCCACCAGCCCTTCAAATATACTCGTATTGGATCTGCCGTACCCCAGCGGGCACCCTAAGTAAGAGAACGGTGGGTACGCAACCGAGAAGAAAGTGATGTTAGTGAGGATAGAAGAGTGGTCCCTGTTGGCCATGTGGTGAGTATAGATGACACTCTTGTTGGAGTTGACATGCTGACCGGAGCATCTGGTGTATCTCTCTAGCATTTTGTGAACCAATTCTATGGACCCGACGTCATCGGAGGAGAAAATGAGGATGACATCAGCGTATGCCAGGTGGATGATGATTGGACATCCGCTAGTGGTATGATAATGCTGGAAGCGGGAAGTGCTAACCATTTTGTTAAGATTTCTGCTAAGAGCTTCTACAACAATGATGAAGATGGTGGAAAATAATGGGTCTTCCTGCCTGACAACTCAACAAGATTTGAAGAAACCATCAGCTTTCCCGTTGACAACAGTAGAGAACCAAGAATTACTAATCGATCTGAGCACGATGTTAATCAAGGTCTCCGAAAACCTAAAAGCCCTGAACACCCATATCATGAATTGCCAGTCTAGTCTGTCGTATGCTTTCTCCATGTCTAGCTTGATTGCAATGTTCTTGCCCCTGCCGGGAATTTTATGCAGGTGATCATTTCCTGAGACAGTAGAATATTGTCTAAGATATTCCGACAACTAACAAAGCCACTTTGCTCCACGAAGATGATCTTGGAGAGAAGTCCGGACATGCGGTTGGCGATGATCTTCGAGATGATTTTGTTGGTGAAGGTGCACAAGCTCAGAGGGCAAAAGTCTTTGAAAGTCTCCGGGTTTTCCTTCTTGGGGATAAGAATTAGGTTGGCACAAGAAATCAATCTGGGGTACCTCACTCATTGGAAGGACGCAGTTGCCGTCTCGTGAATATCAGACTCGATAATGTTCCAGTAAGATCTGAAAAAGACTCCAGTGAATCCATCAAGACCTAGTGCACTATGTTCGTTCAGGGCCCAAACTGCGGCTTTGACTTCTATAACGGAAGGGAGCAGTACCAGCTGAGTGTTATCACTATCTTCAATCAAGCAAGGGATCTCCGCTAAGAATTCTACGCCCTTAACAATTGCTTCTTTGGAGAATAACTGTGAAAAATAATTAGCGGCGACAGATTGGATATCCCATTGTTCTTTGAGTAAGAGGCCCCTCTCCTCAGTGACTGATGAAGGTTCAGCTGTTGTCTGCGCCCCATGACACAGGAGTGGAAGTAGCTAGAGTTTTTGTCACCTTAAATATCCCAAGTCAGCCTGGCTTTTTGTTTCCAGAATTTTGATTCGACCTTCAGCCGAAACTTGAGCAGCGCTCTGGTGAGGTTGAGGTTGGTACGGGCCGTAAGGGATCTGTCGGTAGCGAATAGTATCTCCGTGCGAGCAATGTCATCCTCTGCCGTACGGACGACCTGGAAGATATATCCAAAAGCATTCTTGCTTCAGACAGTAAGGGCTTTTCTCGTAGCTTTCAGCTTGGCCGCCACACTGATTAGGGGGTCTAGGTCGTCAGGGATGCTCCATGCGACTACTACGGTATTCCTGAATTGGGGGTGGTGGCTCCAAAGGTCAAAAAAATAAAAGCTTTTCTTGATCTGGTTCGAGTTGCTAGTGATCTCAATGAGGAGGGGGGAATGATCCGATTCAGTGGAGTTAAGGTACGAGAGGTTGGAGTTGAGCCCCATGTATGACCACAGAATATTGACCAGGGCACGATCCAGTAGAGAGTGTTACAGCCGGGATCCTTCCTGCATGTTGCACCATGTGAAGGCATTGCCGGATAACTGGAGGTGAGACAGGTGGATGTTGAATATGAAGCTGCTGAAGTCATTCATAGCCGTCAGGGAGGGAGGACGGCCCCCGACTTCTCCTTTCTACATGTAATAGCATTGAAGTCACCTACACAGAGCCACGGAAGGTTGATGAAGTTAAGGTGGGTGTCCCTTAGGGTATCCCAAAGATGTTTTTGCCCAGCAATATTACAGCTGCCGTAGACAGCGGACAATAGGGAACAGGACCGGAGCGTGTGATGTTCTACACAACACGAGAGCGCCTGTCTCGAATCGTGGATGGTGTCGAATATGACGTCGGCTGCAAAGAGTATCTAAATGTCGTTATATCCCACAACAGCGGAGGGGAAGCCTAACTGAAGCTGGATGGATTTGAGTTTCTTATGGGGGATTTTGGGTTCAATGATCACTAATATGTAAGTCGAGTAGATTTTCTTGAGACTGATTAATCTTCTCAAGGTTGGTTTGTTCGCCAGGCCCCTAACATTCCATGAAAGGATGTTAAGCATTAAGGTGATTGTGGAGGGGGGAGTTGGTGAGTTTTGCGGCTGACCTGGTGGTCATGGTCGTAGACTCTTTATCGCTCTTCTTTTTCTTGTTTTTTTGGATGTTTTGGTGGATATTGCCTCTACTGTCACGACCAGCACCTAGTGTAGGGGCATGAGAAGTGGGTATGTCCAGCCTATGCCGTAATGTAGACGGTAGAATGTTGTTCTAGGTCACAATCACAACTAAACAAAATATGATATACTCTCCGAACGGAGGACAATACAGAAGGTGCAAGTCAATCACAATTCTAAGGTAGAAATAGCCCGAATAGATTAGATATGACATCTCAAAAGAGAACATACAAATAGAAAAAAATAAGTCTAAGTGTCTAAATGACACAACATCTCAACATCCACAATTAATACAACTCAGATGTCAAATACAAATAACATAATAAAATAAGATAAACTGCCTAGCTATCTAGCCTAAGCAATAAGGGTGATGTCCTCAGCGAGAGCTGGATCCTCCTGTGGGTCCAACTCACAAGCGTTATCTAGGCATGCTCTATAATAGGTAGTACAGAAGTCCTCATCATTCTCTGTAACATTTTTAATAGGTCCAGTCAGGACAGGAACGAGCACATAATCTCAAACAGTTCATATCATGGCAGGAAATATAAAGCATGCAATAGTATAAGATACATGAAATGCTATAAGAAATTTACATGAAAAGTAAGTGAGGTATCTGTAACTGGAAATATCTATAATAAGTAAAGAACTATATGTGACTAGTGATTTAGAGCACAAGATGGTTATGTAAACGGCTTGAAATTTGAACATCGATAAGCTACATAGTTGCATATGAATACCTACTTTGGAATTGATCACATAACCACTTCTACTCTTCCGTACCCCAATCAATACACAAGGATCTAGACAAGTTATGTTATTGTACAAGATTTCACATGAAGCTCAATAAATGAGGGCACATGAATACGTATTTTGGGACTGGAACGTTACATGTTTTTGTAGTGGCCGATGCTGGTCAACGTTAAATCACTTCGGTTACGTTACTGTTCCAAGTGAGCCTGCAATTAGAATAGAAAAGACCTATATTATTTCATCCATATTCATTACACGTCCTTGATTTCTACATCGAGTTCAAAATTTATTTCCTTGACATGCATCCTGCTTGATTTTATCTGTCCTTAGCTTATACGTTTCGTATACGAGCAGTACAATGGACCCGTAAGCTGGTGACAAGAACCCTACGATTACTATACAGAATGCGGTAGTGACTCATGTCGACACGACTATGCACCAGATTGGAGGTTCTTCCACACAACTAGATAATCCAGCAGCTTCTCAACCATCGAGGTTCAGGATAGAGGATATCCCACTGATGCTATCGCTGCCACCGATGCCGCTAATGATGTTCTCCCAGCTTGGACAAACTATGGATCCAACAGTTGTTCCAAAACTTCTATGTGATAATGCAAGTACAGCAGCAAATCCAATTGGAGACTCAGCGGAGACAGTCGAAGAACATGGAGGATCGCATTATAGCAGCTTTAGAGAGGGCGACTCTACCAGCTCATCAGCCATCGACGGGGACACTTGATGATTTTTGCCAACTGAAGACAACAAAATTCTTGGGCAATAAGGGGCCTACAGAAGTTTACGAGTGACTCACCAACATCCAGCACCAGTTAGAGGTAGTAAATTTATCGAAGGAGCGTTGGATGATTACCATCAGGATGCGACTGACTAGCAATACACACCACTGGTGGCTCACAAAAGAAAGGCGACGTGGTCCGAATAATGTTACTTGGGAGGAGTTCTCTAAACTCTTCCAAAACATGTACATCCCAGCCACCTTTAGAGCGAAACTTTGAAGCTAGTTCCTTCACCTCGTTCAAGGCAACATAATGATAAAAGAATACAACACAAAGTTTCTACGACTGAGTTGCTTCACACCTACACTGATCCAGACAGAGGAGGAGAAGGCGAAGAAATTTTACGACGGGATGAGCTCAGATTACAGAAGCTTATTGGAGCCGCTACACCTACTACCTACTCGGGAGTCCTTACAGCAGCATGACGCTTGGAGCGAGTCCACTGGAAGGAGGCCAGCAAAAAGTGTCCGCATGCAGCAGCACCATCAGCTAGAGCACCCCAGGACAGCAACCGAGAGAAACCCCTACCCAATTCCAGAACTTTTCGTCTGCCGGTACTATAACAAAAAGGGACATATACAAGGAGATTATCACAGAAGGCTATGCCTATGTTTAAACTGTGGTTCAAACCAACATCAGCTTCGAGATTGACCAAAGAGATGACCAGCAGCACCACTCTTACCAACTCAACCCGCAATACAAGGAAGATATTCGCGTGGACCGCTTCCCGACCAGGCGACACACTTTGCCCAAGCTAGACAACAGACATGAACACAACGACCAGGACAGGCCTATGCCATGACGGTTGAAAATAGAACAACAAACCAAGAAGCAACTGAAAGTAACAACTAAAATTTTTATGATTATGATAGAGAGTAGAATATTAGTTTACGATTGATTATTACTTGCTTGATTAGAAAAGAAAACCATAGAATCATAACACACCGTTAGAGCAATATTATAACCATTAGCATCGCCCTTGACCATGGTGAGTTATTTTAATTTTGAGAACGAAATTCTTTTAAGGAGAGTAGATTATAAACCCCAGGAGCATTAAATTATTTTTTATTAATTATTTGACCTAATTAGTAATTTTGGATTTTTATAGATATTTTAAATTAATGTATTTTCATTTATAGAGGTTTTATTTATAGGGAATATGTATATATATATATATAATGGTGCTACGACCCGTACCCGATGTAAGGGCACGAGGACGTATGTACGTCCAGCAAACATCGTAGCATCGGCAATAAAACGTTGTCCATGTCACCTATACAATCTAATACATCTCACACAATAACATATGAAACCTGCTAATGGTATCTCCACTCCATACGAAGGACAAGATGATAACACTCGTACTCAATCACAAAACTATAAAGAAGATAAATGGCACGATAATGATATAAAGATATGATACAAAAATCCAAGAGAATTCTAACATAAACATAACGTATGTCCAAAATAGAGCCTAAGAGTCTACTACCAGTAACATGTGTCTCAAAATAATAATATGCCAATGCGTCAGAAAGTTGGAGACAAATCTAGTACTAATAGATGATGAAACTGGGCTGGCTCCTCCAGGGTCTCCTACAGGTAGCCCTCATCTACACCGGGTCTATAATAGGTAGGACAAAAGTCCTCAAGATCCTTTGGAAAAATATTATCTAGTCAGGATTGGAGTGAAGCACAAACTCTAACAGCAGTTCCAATTATAAGATAAATACGATAATACAGTAATAGTGAGTGTAATACATGACGAGCATGTAGAACTGTGCAATAACTATCTAGCATATCATGTAATAAGAATTAAAAGATAGGTAATAAAGAGCATCGCAATGAATATGAAATAGACAGGAAAGAAACTGAAAAAAATGTATTTTTAATCATCATTTACGACATGTGTTCTATTAATATCAATGTCCATAATAGTACGGCTCAATCATATTGGTAACGTATAATTGGCAATCCATAACAGTACAAGAGTACGTCTCAATTACGTTGGATTGTCTATCCACAATGTCATAAAAGTATGACTCAATCCAACAGAATTGGTTATCCACGGTATCACAATAGTACGGCTTAATCATAAGGGTAACGTATGATTGGCTATCCACAATAGCACAAGAGTATGACTCAATCCAACAGATTGACTATCTATAATGGCACAACAGTACGGCTCAATCATACAGGTAACATATAATTTGTCACTACCATATTTTAGTCTTGAGGGTATTTTGGTTATTTTGATTTTTGTGAATTATTTTATTAATTATTGCATTGGTGTTGTGATTTTTTACTTTTGCTAGTTGTGACTTTAGAGACTAGCCTAGAGTTTGACTTTGACTTTACTCACTTAGTTAGCATGGTGTGGGACCCTTATGTGACTTAAGTTAGTCTTAGTTGACTTGGGTGTGGCTAGGGTTCATGAAAGGATTGGTAGAGTTAGGTATTTTGGACTTATAGCTAAGGGGTTGTTCTAGCTAGCTTATGAACTTAGGCTCAAGACCATTTACATGAAACCCTAACCCTAGTCCCCTACATGGCTGGCCACCACAGCCCATTTCTAACCTAATTTCGGCCTATTTAATGTCTCCACACAACCACTTGCCTTTTTTAGAAACTTTCCTTTCGGAAACCCTAATTTCTTTCCTCTTTCATCATTTCTCCACCAAATTGATCCCAACCTTTTGCATTGGAATCCAAATCTGGAGTAGAAGGAGAATGAGGCTAGCTTGCAGGGAGGAGAGCTCATTAGGCATAGCTTTAGGAAGGAGACATCACTATTTAGGACTTTTTCTTGGAGATTGGATCCCTATAGGTAATTCTTGTAAATCACCCTAAATTCCTGATTTTATTCTATAGATGCATCCATCTAGGTGTCCCCTAGCTGTAGAAAAAGATTGGTAGAAATTCGTGTTAATTTGGTATCCATATCGAATACGTATCTATGTGTATGTGTAGGTGTTTGATGAAATGCGCAAGAGAGGTTTTATTTCTGTTTTTACAAAACTATTTAAACAAATTTATGGATCTATATATATACTTTGATTTTCATAAAGGATTGTATGTGTTTTCGTGTCTGTGTCATGTAACGAGCAACTGGACACGCTCGCGTGCGAGCCGTGCCCACGCCCTGCTGCTCGGGTTCTTTGTAGGATACGACACAGCACTTGGGGACACGACACTTAGTGTGCGGCTAGGGCTAGTGACTGACATGACACCACTAAAGTGTTAGGTCGTATCGTGTCGAGTCGGACATGTACTAGCCACTGCATTAAACTACACACGTACATACACACGCAAAAGCCTATAACTGATACGTGCACTGTGTCACGCCTACATGCGTCGTGGCATTGTGTCAGGAAACTAGACACGTAGCACTACACCCCCTCTACCCTCTGACACGAGCACGAGGGCTGAGGTATCGTGTGTCGTGTCCATGATGACACGAACCTACTGCACGATGATTCTGATACACAGTGTGCACTCTATGTGTTTATAATTGATTAGACACATTCGTGTCCACTTGTTAGGACATGAACACCCCACCCAGACATGTACGTACATGTGTGACACTTGTGCACACACTGATTTGATGTTTAATTGAATTTTATTCGAATTTAGGTATCTTGATATTGGGAATTAACTGAAAATCGGGTAATAGCTGTTAACTGAGTTTTTAAGACTCAATTTTGAGATTCAATATATAACGTCAGATATGTTATCCTGACTCGTAGATGTTGATTCATGTTAGGTTGTATGTTTAGTTATCATTTGGCAATTTGGCTGATTTTCGAAGGACTGATACTCATTGAATGCTCGAAACTGAATAGGGATAATGACTTGGGTTATGCCTATATAAATGAGTGTGGTTTGAATGAGATAACTTGATATATTTTTTGAGAACACGCACACATGTAACCTGCATTCATTCCCAGTGCTGCACATGCCTGGACACATTTGCATTGACACTCCATTGACACTGCACTTGTATTGACACTTGCTTGCTTTAACCCTCACTTGACACTCTCGCATATCACACACACACATTTTACTGTTATTGACTAAAATCTAAGAACACACACTAAAACCTGAAAATACATACACACACACATATATCTGCTGTACAAAATCTGAGAATACACAGACACATGTTTACTGCTAGACTGAAACCTAGGGACACTACACACTATGTAAATAACACACACACAAACACTCCCTAGCTTACTAATTCCAGGAATTGACACACACACACACACCCTGACACTCTCAACTGTATACACGCACTGTTACATATAACTTAACCCCCCATTGACACTATACACCATCTCACCTCTCTATCTATCTAATATATATACATGTAATATATATGTTGATATAATATATGTATGTAGGTAAGTTGGTATGAATATATAGCTTCCTATAGATATTGTATGAATATATATGCTAAATTGATTATAGGCATATAGCCTATACATGATAGCCTATATATAATTTCCTATGTGTATGCATATATACATTGAGTATATACGTATCTATATATGTAATGTGTGTTGATGACTTGTGTAGCTTTGAGATTGTGTATGAGTGCTAGCCTAGTCTTGGTTTGGCTTAGTGAGACTTGATTGGACTAGGATTGGCCTAGTTGACCTAGTTTGACTAGTAAAATTGACTAGAGTTGACCAAGAGTTGACTTTAGTCTATAATGACCTAAAATTCATATAGAATGCATTGTAAAGTTTAATATTACCATTCTGGACATGTTGTGACCTGTGTTGCTCTAAATAGGACTCATCTACTCAATCAGGACATATATACTCATCGGATACTCAGGATACCAGGCGAGTACATTCTCTGACCGTTTCATACTTGATAGGATTTACATTTATGCTCTAGATTACTTTACTTGATGATGTCACGTTGTTAACACGGATTGGTACTAAATGGATCCCTTCATGAGATGTTATCCCCCTTGGAAGCATCGGGTTATATCATGTCATGTGCGTTTCACTTTCATCATGTACTCCGGTGCTTTCACCATTCATGTGCACTCTTGTGATTCATGTACTCTCATGTTCACGGAGTCCCTCATGTATACATTTATGTGCACCCATTTATGGGCCTTTATGTGATATCATGTACAATAACATAACTTGTCTGGATCCTTGTGTATTGATTGGGGTACGGGGGAGTATAAAGGGTCATGTGAACAATTCCAAAGTAGTGTAATTATGTACAAACTCTTAGAATAATCATGTGCAAATTTAAGACGTTAACATGTCTATCTTGTACTCTACATCACTAGCCACTGTTAGCTCTTTACTTATAGTAGATATTTCTTTAAGTCATCTCTTTCACTTCATATATTCTTTATTGTTTCATGTATCTTACTTTATAGCATATTTACATATCTTGTCATATTATGAACTGCGTGAGATGTATTGTGCTCATTTTTGTCCTGACTAGACCTATTGAAATATTACAGATGACATTGAGGAGTTCTTTTCTATATACTATGGAGTAGGCCTAGATGACACTTGTGAGCTGGACTCCCAGGAGGACCCAGCCCTTGCAGAGGACATTACCCCAGTAGTCTAGGCTAGTTAGCTAGACTAGTTATCTTAGTTATTGTCTTGTCTTATTTTGGATACATTTTGTACTTATTTAGGGATTTTGTTATTCTGGATGTTGTGGACATGCTATCTTAGACTCTTAGAATTCTTCTCTTATTGTATTTCATTTGGCGACTTTCATATCTATCTATCTTATATTACTTTCTACCTTAGCTGTGATTGAGTTGTACATTTCTATACTGTCCTCCATTCGGAGCGTATACATTGTACAGGTACCTTATAATTGTTAGATGTATGTGACCTAGGATATTGTTCTACCGTCGATACTGCGGCGTAGGCTGGACGTATCCACTTCTCGTGCCCCTATACTGAGTGCGGGTCGTGACACATTTTTAGTGGTGGGCCATACAGGTCCAGATCTGTAGTATTATTCGAACTAGAGTATCACTGCAACCTGCAGTAGGATATAGAATATAGTTTTGAGGTACTCAATCACCTTAGGAAAACTCCGATCCAATACTTAACATCTAAAGTTTTATTGATTTAATGTTTTTTTCTTTGAATAAATAAACTGTACTCCTTTAATTTTTTGCTTCATTCTCAGTAATTGCTTCTTGTTTTGATCTGTCTTCAGGATGGTTATTGAGACACGATCTCATCGCTCCGGTCCGGGGGATACTATCGAGAGGTCGGCCACCTCTCGTCCTGTTTAGCAGGGCCTCGAGACCGCAACTCCTGTTGTGCCAACTCAGGTTGGCATTTCTGCTGCACTTGGAGGTGCACCTCCGCCTGTATAGAGACCTTCCTCCGTCATTTCTGATTTCTCTCAACAGCAGCCACCTTTCGGATCAGTTGACGCAGGGCAGTTGTTCGACATCTTTCAGAGGATGGTGGAGGCCCATCGACATCAGTCTGCTTATTTCCAGCAGGGCATAGAGAATGCCCATCAGCTTGCCCTAACGACTGTGGAGAGAGTTATTTTACAGCAGGCAGCCCAGATGTAGCCATATCAGTCGAGGACACCAGGGATCCTGGACTTCTAGAAGATGCATCCTCGGGACTTCTGCGGCACTGAGGGGACTCTGTATGTGGATGACTAGATAGAGAACATCGAGGAGATCTTTCGGCTGGCGGAGATTTCAGCACGACTACAGATTGAGGCGGCAGGTAGCCAGATGCAGGACCTGGCCCGCACATAGCACTAGACCGACCCGAGGGTCGGTACAGAGGGGCAGACTTGGGCAGCCTTCAATAAGCTGTTCAAGAAGAAGTTTTTTCCTGACACAGCTCTTGGCGCCCTGGAGACGCAGTTTGAGAGCTTAGTTCAGGGCATTCAGACTGTCGAGGAGTACGCTACGGAGTTCTTCCATCTGGGCAGATTTGTTGAGGGGCTAAGTGACACGACGAAGGCCCAGAGGTTCCGAAAGGGGTTAGTCAAGGAGGTCCAGTCCTTGGCCAAGATTGACCGGAGTGCCACTTTTGAAGAGATTTTGGTGGATGCCTTAGCAACAAAAGATGATCTTGAGCTGAGGCTCAAGAGGGGACAAGACGCTCAGGAAGCCAGTGGCAGCGGAGGACCGGCCAAGAGGCCGCACTTTCAGTAGCAACATCAGCATCAGCAGAGGCAGTTCCAGGGTCAGGGTCGTACACCTTTCCAGCAGGTGCATCAGCAGCCGAGGGTTCAGCCACACAGGCACTCAGGCAGCAACCCATTAGTTATAGTTTCTACAAGAAGCCAAGGCATGTGTGGAATGACTGCAGGAAGAGGCTCGGGAGGTGCCTACTCTGTGGTTCGACAGAGCACTAGTTGAGAGAGTGTTCCAGGTCTCCAGGATGAGCAGCTCAAGGAGCGGGAGCCAGAGCTCCAGCAGTACAGCAGAAGGGACCCTTGTAGACTTAGTAGCAGAGGTTCGCTCAGCATCAGCAGCAAGCCAGGGGAGGTCAGCAGGTACGAGCTTTCGCCATGGCAGCTGAGGATGCAGAGGCTATCGGGGAGTTGATTGCAGGTTCTATTCTTCTCGACTCCATTCCAGCTTTTGTATTGTTCGATTCGGGGGCTTCCCATAGCTTCGTGTCTGTATATTTTACTATTATACACTACCTTGTATCTTTGCCATTGTCTAGGACTTGCAAGATCACGACCTGGGGTGGCATTATCCTCGTTATTAATATTTGCAAGGTTCAGAGAGTTGATTTGGAAGGCCGAGAGTTGGATGTGAGTCTGCTCGTGATGCCATTGCCGAACTATGATATCGTACTCGGTATGGATTGGTTGAGCAGGCACCACGCCAGCATAGATTATCGCGGGGGTAGAGTTCTTTTCAGAGCACCCGGAGTGCCAGAGTTCGAGTTCACCCGACAGCAGGCGGAGCAGAGGTGCAGAGTTTTCTGTGGAGTATCAATTGAGAAGCAGGCAGTGCCACACCCTTTGATAGCGGAGTTCATGGACGTCTTCTTGGAGGATTTGCTAGGACTACCAACGGACAGAGACGTGGAGTTTTCTATAGACTTAGTGCCCGACGCAGAGTCGATATCTCAGCACGTCTATAAGGTAAACAACAACGAGCTGGTAGAGTTGAAGAAGCAGGTGGATAAGCTGTAGGACATGGGCTTCATCCGATCGAGTTCTTTACCATGAGGTGCCCCGGTACTCTTTGTACCGAAGAAGGATGGGTCGATCAGGATGTGTATCGACTACAGGGCATTCAACAACCTCACGATAAAAAATAAGTACCCGTTGCCGAAGATCGACGATCTCTACGATCAACTGAGTGGGACGAGGGTATTTTCTAAGATTGATCTGAGGTCAGGTTACCATCAGGTGAAGGTGAAGAAGGAGGATATCCTGAAGACCGCATTCAGGACGTGATATGGCCAGCTTGAGTTTATGGTGATGCCGTTCGGGTTGACTATGCCCCGATAGTATTCATGAACCTGATGAACAAGGTGTTCCACCAGTACTTGGACAAGTTCATGGTGGTGTTCATCGATGATATCCTAGTGTACTCGAAGACCGAGAAGGAGCATGAAGAGCACTTGAGAGTGGTTCTGGAGACTTTCAGGAGGGAGGAGCTTCATGGCAAGCTCTTGAAGTGTGAGTTCTTTATGGACAGAGTTGCCTTCTTGGTTCATGTGGTGCCTGGAGATAGGATCTTAGTTGACCCAAAGAAGATCACGGCAGTTGAGGCTTAGACAGCACCGAGTTCAGTAGCAGAGATCATGAGCTTCTTGGGATTGGCAGGCGATTATAGGAGGTTCTTACAGGATTTATCCTGGGTTGTAGAGCCATTGACTACCCGGAAGGATGCAGAGTTTGTCTGGTCAGAGGTTTGTCAGGCCGCTTTTGATGAGTTGAAGAAGCGGTTGACGACAGCTCCGATTCTGACATTGCCATCAGGATCATAAGGGTTTACTATCTACAGTGATGCCTCAGGAAAGGGTTTGGGTTGTGTCTTGCAGCAGCATGGGAAGGTGATTGTCTTTGCTTCTAGGTAGTTACGTACCCATGAGAAGAACTATCCTACCCATGACTTGGAGTTGGTAGCAGTTATATTTGCTTTGAAGTTGTGGAAACACTACTTATACGGAGCGGGTGGAGATCTTTACAGATCATAAGAGCTTAAAGTATGTGTTTACAGAGAAGGATCTCAACATGGGGCAGCATAGGTGGTTGGAGTTGATGAAGGACTTTAACATTTTGCTGCAATATCACCAAGGGAAGGCCAACGTGGTTATCGATGCCTTGTGTAGGTATCCGACAGCCATGTGTTTGACTATGGATTATCACTTGCTAGGAGATTTGGAGAGCCTGGAGCTTGAGGTGGTTGTGCCAGGAGTTCAGATACAGATGTAGGGACTTCAGATTCAGTCGGACTTGATGGAGAGGATCAAGTCGACGCAGTTCGAGGATGTTGCTCTGCAGTGTATCCGAGAGCAGGTTCGAGCAGGATTGGTGGATGATGAGTTTACTCTTACAGAGGATGGCACATTGAGGTACGGTTCCAGGCTGTGTGTGCCTAGTAGAGAGCTTCGGGATCAGGTCATGTGGGAGGCCCATCGATCTCAGTACTCTATACATCCAGGTGCCAACAAGATGTATAAGGATTTGAGGGAGCACGTCTGGTGGTATGGGATGAAGCGGGAGGTAGCTCGCTTCGTAGCCAGATGTTTGGTCTGTCAGCAGGTCAAGACAGAGAGACAGAGGCCAGGAGGTTTGTTACAGTCATTGCCCATTCCAGAGTGGAAGTAGGAGCACATCACGATGGACTTTGTTTCTGGATTATCGCATATACAGGAGAAAAAGACGCAATTTGGGTCATCGTAGACAGGTTGACCAAATCGGCCAACTTTTTACCATTTAAAGTGGGTACGTCTATTGAGAGGCTAATAGAGATGTATATGCGGTAGATTGTCAGGATTCATGAAGTTCCGGTGAACATTGTCTCGGATCGGGATAGTCGTTTTACTTTCCATTTCTGGCAGAGTCTGCAGACTTATTTGGGCACTCAGTTCAAGTTTAGTACTGCATACCACCCTCAGACGGACGGACAGTCAGAGAGGACTATTCAGACACTCGAGGACATGCTGCGGACTTGTGTTTTGGATTTCAGATGATCCTGGGAGGATCACCTGTACTTACTGGAGTTTGCATACAATAACAGTTTTTAGGCCAGTATTGAGATGTCACCATTCGAAGAACTGTACGAGCACAGATGTCGTACACCCTTGTCTTGGGATGATATTAGAGAGCGATCTTTATTGGGACCTGAGATGGATGTAGATGCAACCGAGAAGGTGAAGCTTATCAGAGACCGAATTCACGTGGCGTAGGATAGACATCGGCACTGGGCCAATAGCCACCGCAGACCTTTGGAGTTTGAGGTACAGATTAGAGATAGGATTTGGATTAGAAGTTGTTTTGTTTGTGATTTTGTTTGATCATGTTTGAATATATTAGTAATTGAGACCTTGTTTGTGATTAGGTTGGAGATCTAGTTTTCATGAGGATATCTATGACACGTGGTACAATACATTTTGGTGGAGGTGGAAAGCTTAGCCCGCGCTTCATCGGACCTTTCATGATCAGCGGGAGAGTCGGTGATATGGCTTACAGGCTAGACTTGCCACATGCACTAGTGGGAGTCCATAACGTATTCCACGTGTCGCAGCTGAGACGGTATATGGCAGATTCTAGCCATGTACTCGATTACTCAGAGATTGAGGTGGGACCTACTCTTAGCTATCCAGAGCAGCCTGTGGAGATTCTGGATCGACGAGAGAAGGTTCTGAGAAACCAGGTGATACCCTTGGTTCGCATCGCATGGAGGCATTATTCTCTATGAGAGTCTACCTGGGAGTGGGAGGATGAGATGCACGAGCGATAGCCATATTTTTTTGGACCTTGAGGTATGATTGTCTATCCTTCTCATTAGTTTAGTTTCTCCTTTCAATTTCGAGGACGAAATTCTTTCAAGGAGGGTAGATTGTCACTACCACATTTTAGTCTTGAGGGTTTTGGTCATTTTAATTTTTGTGAATTATTTTTATTAATTAATGCATTGGTGTTGTGATTTTTGACTTTTGCTTGTTGTGACTTTAGAGACTAGCCTAGAGTGTGACTTTGACTTTAGTCACTTAGTTAGCATGGTGTGGGACCCTAATGTGACTTAAGTTAGTCTTAGTTGACTTGGGTGTGGCTAGGGTTCATGAGAGGATTAGGAGAGTTAGGTATTTTGGACTTATAGCTAAGGGGTTGTTCTAGCTAGCTTATGAACATAGGCTCAAGCCCATTTACATGAAACCCTAACCCTAGTCCCCTACATGGCTGGCCACCACAGCCCATTCCTAACCTAATTTCAGCCTATTAAATGTTTTCTCACAACCACTTGCCTCTTTTAGAAACTTTCCTTTCGGAAACCCAAATTTCTTTCATCTTTCATCATTTCTCCACCAAATTGATCCCAACCTTTTGCATTGGAATCCAAATCTGGAGTAGAAGGAGAAGGAGGCTAGCTTGCAAAGAGAAGAGCTCATTGGGACATAGCTTGAGGAAGGAGACATTACTATTTGGGGTTTTTTCTTGGAGATTGGATCCCTATAGGTAATTCCTACAAATCACCTTAAATTCCTGACTTTATTCCATAGATGCATCCATCTAGGTGTCCCCTAGCTGCAGAATTTTTTTTGTAGAAATTCGTGTTGATTTGGTGTCCGTCTCGGACACGTATCGATGTGTATGAGTAGGTGTTTGGTAAAATGCCCAAGAGAGGTTTTATTTCTGTTTTTACAGAACTATTTAAACAAATTTGTAGATCTATAGGTATACTTTGATTTTTATAAAGGATTGTATGTGCTTTCGTGTTTGTGTCGTGTCCACGAGCAACTGGACACGCTATCGCGCGAGCCGTGCCCATGCCCTGCTGCTCGGGTTCTCTGTAGGACACGACACAGCACTTGGGGATACGACACTTGGTGTGCGGCTAGGGCTTGTGACTGACATGACACCCCTAATGTGTCAGGTCGTATCGTGTCGAATCGGACACGTACTAGCCACTGTATTGAACCACACACATACACATATACGCAAAAACTTCCAACTGTTACATGCACTGTGTCACGCCTACATGTGTCGTGAGTGTGTCAGGCTACTGGAGACGTAGCACGACACCCCCTCTACCCTCTGACACGAGTACGAGGGCTGAGGTGTCGTGTGTCGTGTCCACGATGACATGAACCCACTACACGATGATTCTGATACACAGTGTGCAATCTCTGTGTTTATAATTGATTAGACACGTTCGTGTCCACTTGGTAGGATACGTACACCCTACCCAGACACGTATGCACATGTATGACACCTGTGCACACACTGATTTAATGTTTAACCGAATTTCATTCGAATTTGGGTATCTTGATATTGGGGCTGAACTGAAAATCGGGTAGTAGCTGTTAATTGAGTTTTTAAGACTCAATTTTGAGATTCAATGTATAATGTCATATATTTTATCTTGACTGGTAGATGTTAATTCATTTTAGGTTGTATGTTTAGTTATCATTTGGCAATTTGGTTGATTTTCGAAGGATTGATACTCATTGAATGCTCGAAAACTGAATAGGGATAATGACTTGGGTTATGCCTATATAAATGAGTGTGGTTTGAATGAGATAACATGATATATATTTTTGAGAACACATACACATGTAACTTGCATTCATTCCACTGCTGTACGTACCTGGACACATTTGCATTAATACTCCATTGACACTGCACTTGTATTGACACTTGCTTGCTTTGACACTCACTTGACACTCTGACATATCACACACACATTTTACTGTTACTGACTGAAATATGAGAACACACACTAAAACCTGAGAATACACACACACACATTATATATCTGCTGTACAAAATCAGAGAATACACACACACACATGTTACTGCTAGACTGAAACCTATGGACACTACACACTATGTAAACACACACTCCCTAGCTCACTAATTCTAGGAATTGACACACACACCATGACACTCTCAACTGTACACACACACTGTTACATATAAAATCTAGAATCTATACAGGATAATAATGTAGACAAGTATACCTTCCCACAGTTCCTAGCATGGTCTGGAACTGAAGCACACCCTCCAAGTCAAGTCTGGAAGATCCACCGGGTCGGTCTCAAACAATCTGGGAACAATCCAGGGTTGGTCAGGCCTACCGCAGCAAGTACCAGAAAGGAAGGCTCAAGGATGGGCGAAGAAAACCAGCAGGATAAAATATGACAAGAATAACATCTAAAAAACAGTAAATAAAGGTAAGGGATCATGCGGTACCAACGCACGATAACAATCCACGAGTATAGTGAAGCTAACACAATCACAATCTTCCTAGCATCCACTAACACCTGCACTGTCAGCTGGAAATAAATATCAACTGGCTAGCAGGCAACAAACCAAACAACACAGAAGGTCAAGCGGCCGCACAATGCCTACGGCTTGCTATTATTAGCTAACTAGGGTTATCACAGGCCTAATTACTAACAAGATGCAATGAGACTTCAAAGTCCAGCTCCTGCTTGCTACTACCCGAATGGACCCAGCAAAAGAAAAAGATAGGTATAGCAGGCATACTGAAGTAAGATACATGTGCCCTAAAGAAGTGCCACACTCGACGGAGGGCTGGGAATGCGCTCATCTCGACGGATAGCAACAAATCCCTAGTATATATATATAGATACATAGGGCCGGGGTCAGACAAGCAACAGGTCACTGGGAAGTCCCCATGAACTACATGATTAATCTAGTTATTAGTCTAGTCAGTTTCATTATGGATCCCTGACCGTGGTACTCAGGGATCCATGTCCTAGACATGATGCAAGACAAGACTGGACTGGTGGCTTACACAAGAACAATCAAGAGAAATCAACCACGGTGTCAAGACGGGGTCATGCTGAGCAAGTCAGGACTGGCTGTCGCAACAACAATCAAGAGTAAACATGCCATGTCGAGAGTCCTAGCCAGGAGTGCGCCACCACGGGCCACTATCAAGAATCAAGAGTATACATGCCAGGTTTACTGTCAAGTCCAGAGTGCTAGTCAGGAGTACACCTCTACGGGCCACTAATCAAGAATCAAGATAGGACCAGGTCATCGTGTAATACTAGGAACAAGGTCAAACCTATCAGTCACGAGAAGTCACATGCCCAAATCGTGACATGGATAACAAGTCGGGTACAAGATCAAAATCCCTACTATAATAGTCTGTCATGTACACATGGGAACCTACAGCTCAAATCATCAAGTCGATCCATCCACCTTATCAAACTATCAAGAGTCTCCTATCTACGATGGAAATCAATATCATGTCAGGAAGGTCAATAACCAAATACCAAGCTAATCACTATAAGCAATGCTAGGCCCTCGGGCTCACAAGAATCTACGTCAATGATCACCAGCCACTAGAAAACGAGCCCCTCAACTACTAAGACATAGCAATCAAACCAGGTTCCCCAACTACCGGAATACACAAAGGTACCAGGTTTTCGGCATTTGGGAAGTCGAGTAAAAATCATATAATAATACCCTCGATATTTCCTCGTTCACAAATATTGAAATCACCAAAATCTAAAATCCACATAGATCCACCAAGTCAATATCCCGAGATTGTACTCTCCATAATACTCAATCCTCAGTCATATCCACAAGTCACAACTTCCAATACATAGGACAACTGTCAACTCTATCTGACTAGACTAGGACAACCCCTAGGATGAAAGGTCAGGGGACAAGAGTCCGGTAATAAATATTGCCGGAAGTGGCAAGGATTACACGGATCGCTCTGGAGCAAATCCACAACCCTTAAACCAAACAAGGACCAGGGTTGCAGACCGTCTCCCGAGTGGAACCGCTCTCCTTACGCTATCCGACGGACAAGACAGATCAGGAGCTAGGCGACTGATCTAGTCTGGAGTCTACCTAGCAAGCAATGGGATCAGGTATACTATACCAAGGTGAACAGGTACGAGCCCAGTCCAGCAAACCAAAGGAATGGTTCTGTCCAGTCCTTCGAACCAAATTCCCGATCGGGAATTTTGGAAGAATTCGGCAGAATCTCTTTGTATTCTGGACAAGAGCTCCAGCAAGTTGGGGCTAAAATCCACTCGGCACAACCCGCCGCAGAATCGCAGAATCACAGACTGAGAACACTAGGTCTCAGCTACCAGCAGCACTACGATGCGTACTGGGAACAAATCGATAGTCGAGAACACTAAGCCCCGGCCTCCAGCAGCGCTAAACGTATTGAAAATCAATCGAACCCGAGACCACTAATGTCTCGGCCTCCAGCAGCACTACAATGCGTACTGGGCGCCAAGCCAACATGCATAATAATAAAATAACTGCCTCGCAGGACGCACCACAACACATGTCCAAAATCCCTAACCCAAGCACAATCACCGCCATAAGTAAAGTTAGCCAAAGCCGTTACCCGACCGCGAGTCGGACACGGGGCACATGGGGACAATCCGTACAAGTGAGTCGTGCTCGTGTCCTCGGAGATGTGGATGACCCATCCGAGTCGGTCGATACGGTCTATCCCAGTATCGGACCAAGCTAGTCTAGGTTATCATGGCAGTTCTACTGCTAAGCTACACTACTCATGATTATACAATTTTTATAATAAATTAAATACAATAAAATCCAGGAGAGAAGGCAAGAGCCGCCGATGAGCAGGAAACTTGCCTAGAGGGCTCGTAAGCAAGTCTTCGGCAGTCGTGATCCAAGCTAGCACGCCAATCGAGATCCTCAGAACACACAATAAACAATCATTATAATTAAATAATAAAATAATGACAAAATCACGAAGAATGGCACGAGGCTATACCGTAGGGTCCCACAAGCAGTACAGGAATCTGGCACGAAAATCGAGGCACGCGACCGATACGGGCATGCAAATCGAGACGCGCACGTATATCGAGACGCGTACGAAATCGAAATGGTACGAATATCAAGATGAACAGGAAACACGTGCACGTAAATCGAGACGTGCACATAGATCGAGAAAATCACGAATATCAGAATGGTCTACAAATCACGCGACATGCAAATCGAGACGAGCACGTAAATCAAAACAACCCAAAGTCCAAGGAGCACGTAAATCGATTCGGCATACAAATCGAGGTGCACACAAATTGATGTGGTACGGAGTCTAACACGGCACGCAAATCGAGACGGTCATGCAAATCGATGCATGCACACGAATCGATACGGCACAAAAATCAAGAAAGACACAAAGGCCGAGGCACGGAAAATGAGACGGTGCACAAACCGAGATGGCACGTCGCCCGAGGCAGCACGGGGCTCGAGGCGTCCCGCTGCCTTAGGCAGCACGTAGACCGAGGTACACGCAAAACGAGGCGACACGTACACCAAGGTGCACACGACCCGAAAACACGAGAAACGAGAAAGCGCACCAACCGAGGGTGCACTGCCCGAGGTGACACTGCACAAGGCAGCGCACTGCTCGAGGCAGCACGCTGTCCGAGGTGCACCGATTGAGGGGCTCACTCCCCGAGGAGCTCACAGCCCAAGGGAGGGAGGAGAGGGTGCGGAGGAGCTCGGCCATGGTCGGGTCAGACCACCAGTGGAGGGGGAACAGAGAGATAGGGGAGAAGGAGCTCACCAAGGGGGTGCTCGGCCAGGTCGGGTCGGGCCCCGCGGTGGAGAAAGGATGCGGCGGCAGCAGCTGCGCCAAGGGGCGGGGGAGATGGCGGCGTGGCGTCGGCGGAGGTGGTGGCGGAGGAGATGAAGACGCCGACGGTGGTGGTGGTGGTGGCGGTCGCAGGGTGACGGCGGCCAGGCTGGAGGTCAGTAGCGGTGGCAGCTACGGTGGTGGCTGGTGGAGGAGATGGCGACGATGATGGTGGTGGGAAGTGGTGGCGGCGGGGGAGGTCGAGACGAGGCGGCCGGGGTTGACGCGGGGGCGAGCGGGTGCTCGAGAAGAGAGGAGGGAGAGGGTTGAGGGAGGATAGAGGGGGCTGGGGGTGAGTGTGGTGACTGATGGCGGTGGCGGTGTTGGTGGGTGATGGCGGCGGTGGTGGCCGGAGCTGGCCGGGGACGATGAGAGAGAGAGGGGGAAAGTATTGAGTGAGGGAGAGAAGAAAGAGAGAGGGGGGCTGAGAGTGAGCTGGAGAGAGAGGGGGTTAGGTTTGGGGGGGTAGGTTAGGTTAGGGATTTTATTAGAAATAAAATAATAATAAATAACAATAATAATAATAATGGGAAGCTAATCAAATGAACTCCATAATAATAATAAAATAATATTAATAACAATTAAATAGAGACAATAATCAAATGTCAGGCCTAAACAATTAAGGCTAACCAAAGTCCGAAAAAAATAAATAAAAATTAACAATTACGAAATTTGAAAATAGCCCCTATACGATCATATACCTATTACCAAAATAGGGATATGACATCCTATCCACCTTACAAAAATTTCGTCCTCGAAATTTCAAAATCATCAAATAGAGTTTTTTTTAAAACTAGTACATATATATCTGCCATGAAAACTCTACCCACCTTACAGAAATCAAGTAATACAATAAGAAACGAACAAAATCTCAATATGAAAACATCAAAGGGAACAAGGTCTAGCTAAATAAATCAACTCGCAAGGTAAACCCAAAACATCGAAAGAAACTCAAAAAATCAAATTCTCGCACACACGAAATAACCCCATAAATCAAAACAAGTACAAAATATCGAAAACAATATCCAAAAATGTAAAATCCCAACTGCATAAAAAAATCGCATAAAATCGTAAAATACAGGATATCTGTCTCGAACCGATGACCGTAGTTCCTAATATCCGAAAAATGTGTCATGATCATTCCTTGCCACGCCATCCGGAATGGCTGCAAAAGATTCACCATGACACTATAATCGAGCGGCTGCAACTTTCGTTACCACGCCGTCAAGGTATACTAGGGTCACCCGGCACTCTTGACAAATACCTAAAACGAATCAAATCCATAACCCAAATATCCGAATCACAAAATTCACAAAATCTCTAACAATGTAATGAGAGTCCTAGAAAACAATCAAAATCCAAAATCCAGGTGAATCGTAACACACATCCAAAAATATCTTCAACAATAACCACAAGATAGCTTTTTCTAGGAAAATACTCCAAACCAAGAATCCATATCAAAACATAATGTACATAAAGTGTATCTAAAATCAAAATAATATATGAAAAATAATCATGAGTGCGAACTGTCCGGAATCAAGGAAGCCAAATTGATACAAGAATATCCCTCGGATACTCAACAAATGTTAAAATATCCAATCTCAGAGTCCAGAGGAAGTCTTCAGTCCGCAGCAATCCAGCCAACGCTCGAAGAGGACGATAATGAAACTAAGTCAACACGAAGTCAACGCACGAAATGGATAACATGAAATCAAACAAGGCGAAACACCGGTAGAGAGTACAGAACCCAAGAATAATCATGTAACCCAAATAATGGAGATAAGATAACATCTCATCAGATAAGTGATCGACATGACCAACTATGGATCATATCTATCAAACAAGGATCAGAGATAGATAACACGAATAAGACATAGCCAAGTAAGATAGGTCCAAGTAGAAATGAGGACCAGTTCACAGGTTCAAGGGAGCGAAGGACAAGTGTAAAAAGTGGGAATACCAAGGAATAGTGGACTGAGATCAATAATCATGTGATACCCAACAATATCTCAAAACGAGACCTGCATGGGCCACCACTAAAACTATGTCACGCCCCAGTTCTGGAATACGGGGACGTACACGGCCAGCTACACCGTATACGGTACGAATACGCTATACGGTGATGACAGCTGTCCAGTCTGGTTGGGTATCCTAGCATGCAATCAATCTATGGCCTAAATCTGATCTCATATCCACAGGTAAATCACAATGAAACAATATCAAGAGAGATAATCACATGAAAAATAGGAAATACTCATATAAAATCTGGAATCTACAGTACAGGATAATAATGTAGACAAGTATACCTTCCACAGTTCCTAGCATGGTCTGAACTGAAGCACACCCTCCAAGTCAAGTCTGGAAGATCTACCGGGTCGGTCTCAGACATCTGGGAAGAATCCAGGTTGGTCAGGTCAACCGCAGCAAGTACCAGAAAGGAAGGCTCAAGGCGGGCGAAGAAAACCAGCAGGATAAAATATGACAAGAATAACATCTAAAAAATAGTAAATAAAGGTAAGGGATCGTGCGGTACCAACACACGATAACAATCCATGAGTATAGTAAGCTAACACAATCACAATCTCCCTAGCATCCACTAACACCTGTACTGCCAGCTGGAAATCAATATCAGCTGGCTAGCAGGCAACAAACCAAACAACACAGAAGGACAAGCGGCCACACAATGCCTACGGCTTGCTATTATTAGCTAATAGGGTTATCACAGGCCTAATTACTAACAAGATGCAATGAGACTTCAAAGTCCAGCTCCTGCTTGCTACTACCCGAATGGCCCCAGCAAAAAAAAAGATAGGTATAGCAGGCACACTGCAGTAAGATACATTTGCCCTAAAGAAGTGCCACACTCGACGGAGGGCTGGGAATGCGCTCATCTCGACGGATAGCAACAAATCCCTAGTATATATATATATATATATATATATATATATATATATATATATATATATATATATAGGGCCGGGGTCAGACAAGCAACAGGTCACTGGGAAGTCCCCATAAACTACATGATTAATCTAGTTATTAGCCTAGTCAGTTTCATTATGGATCCCTGACCGTGGTACTCAGGGATCCAAGTCCTAGACATGATGCAAGACAAGACTGGACTGGTGGCTTACACAAGCACAATCAAGAGAAATCAACCACGGTGTCAAGACGGGGTCATGCTGAGCAAGTCAGGACTGGCTGTCGCAACAGCAATCAAGAGTAAACATGCCATATCGAGAGTACTAGTCAGGAGTGCGCCACCACGGGCCACTATCAAGAATAAAGTATACATGTCAGGTTTACTGTCAAGTCCAGAGTGCTAGTCAGGAGTGCACCTCTACGGCCACTAATCAAGAATCAAGACAGGTCCTGTTCATCGTATAATACTAGGAACAAGGTCAAACCTATCAGTCACGAGAAGTCACATGCCCAAATCGTTACATGGATAACAAGTCGGGTACAAGATCAAAATCCCTACTATAATAGTCTGTCAAGTACACATAGGAACCTACAGCTCAAATCATCAAGTCGATCCATCCACCTTATCAAACTATCAGGAGTCTCCTATCCACGATGGAAATCAATATGTCAGGAAGGTCATAACCAAATACCAAGCTAATCACTATAAGCAACGCTAGGCCCTCTGGCTCACAAGAATCCTCCACGTCAATGATCACCAGCCACTAGAAAACGAGCCCCTCAACTACCAAGACATAGCAATCAAACCAGGTTCTCCAACTACCAGAATACACAAAGGTACCAGTTTTAGGCATTTGGGAAGTCGAGTAAAAATTATATAATAATACCCTCGATATTCTCCTTGTTCTACGAAATATTCGAAATCACCAAAATCCAAGAATCTACATAGATCCACCAAGTCAATATCCCGAGATCGTACTCTCCATAATACTCAATCCTCAGTCATATCCACAAGTCACAACTCCCAATACATAGGACAACTGTCAGCTCTATCTGACTAGACTAGGACAACCCCTAGGATGAAAGGTCAGGGGACAATAGTTCGGTAATAAATATTGCCGAAGTGGCAAGGATTACACGGACCGCTTTGGAGCAAATCCACAACCCTTAAACCAAACAAGGACCAGGGTTGCAGATCGTCTCTCGAGTGGAACCGCTCTCCTTAAGCTATCCGACGGACAAGACAGATCAGAGCTAGGCGACTGATCTAGTCTGGAGTCTACCTAGCAAGCAATGGGATCAGGTATACTATACCAAGGAACAGGCATGAGCCCAGTCCAGCAAACCAAAGGAATGGTTCTGTCCAGTCCTTCGAACCAAATTCCCGATCGGGAATTTTGGAAGAATCCGGCAGAATCTTCTCTGTATTCTGGACAGGAGCTCCCAGCGATTTGGGGCTAAAATCTACTCGGCGCAACCCGCCGGGAATCGCAGAATCGCAGACTGAGAACACTAGGTCTCAGCTACCAGCAGCACTACGATGCGTACTAGAAACAAATCGATAGCCGAGAACACTAAGCCCCGGCCTCCAGCAGCGTTATGAGGCATACTGGGAAATCAATCGAACCCGAGACCACTAATGTCTCGGCCTCCAGCAGCACTACAATACGTACTGGGCGCCAAGCCAACATGCATAATAATAAAATAACCGCCTCGCAGGGCGCACCAGAACACATGTCCATAAATCCCTAACCCAAGCACAATCACCGCCATAAGTAAAGTTAGCCAAAGCCGTTACCCGACTGCGAGTCGAACACGGGGCACATGGGGACAATCCGTACAAGTAAGTCATGCTCGTGTCCTCGGAGGTGTGGATGACCCATCCGAGTCGGCCGATACGTTCTATCCCAGTATCGGACCAAGCTAGTCTAGGTTATCATGGCAGTTCTACTGCTAAGCTACACTACTCATGATTATATAATTTTTACAATAAATTAAATACAATAAAATAGGAGAGAAGGCAAGAGCCGCCGATGAGCAAGGGATACTTGCCTAGAGGGCTCGGCTAGGTAAGCAAGTCTTCGGCAGTCGTGATCCAAGCTAGCACGCCAATCGAGATTCTCAGAACACACAATAAACAATCATTAGAATTAAATAATAAAATAATGATAAAATCACAAAGAATGGTAAGAGGCTATACCGTACGGGTCCCACAAGCAGCACAGGAATCTGGCACGGAAATCGAGGCACGCGGACCAATAAGGGCATGCAAATCGAGACGCACACGTATATCGAGACGCGTACGAGAATTAAAATGGTACGAATATCAAGATAAACGGGAAACACATGCACGTAAATCGAGACGTGCACATAGATCGAGAAAATCACGAATATCAGAATGGTCCACGAATCACGCGATACGCAAATCGAGACGAGCACGTAAATCAAAATGACCCAAAGTCCAAGGAGCACATAAATCGATTCGGCAGACAATCGAGGTGCACATGTAAATCGATGCGATGCGGAGTCCAATGCGCATGCAAACCGAGACGGTCATGCAAATCGATGCATGCACGCGAATCGATGCGGCACAAAAATCAAGAAAGGCATAAAGGCCGAGGCACGAAAATGAGACGGTGTACAAACGAGATGGCACGTGCCCGAGGCAGCACGGGGCTCGAGGCGTCCCGCTGCCCTAGGTAGCACGTAGATCGAGGTATACGCAAATAAGGCGACACGTACATCGAGGTGCACATGACCCGAAAACACGAGAAATAAGGAAGCACACCAACCGAGGGTGCGCTGCCCGAGGTAATATGCTGCACAAGTCAGCGTACTGCTCGAGGCAGTACACTGCCCGAGACACGCCGATCGAGGGGCTCACTCCCCGAGGAGCTCACAGCCCAAGGGAGGGGGAGAGAGGGTGCAGAGTAGATCGGCTATGGTCAGGTCAGACCACCAGCGGAGGGGGAACAGAGGGATAGGGGAGAAGGAGCTCACCAAGGGGGTGCTCGGCCAGGTCGGGTCGGCCCGCGGTAGAAAGGAACGACGGCGGTAGCAGCTGCGCCAAGGGGCGGGGAGATGGCGGCGCTGGCGTCGGCGGAGGTGGTGGCGAAGGTGATGAAGACGCCGACGGTGGTGGCGGTCGGGGGTGACGGGAGGCCGGGCTGGAGGTCAGTGGGGTAGCAGCTACGGTAGTGGGTGGTGGAGGAGATGACGACGATGATGGTGGTGGAAGTAGTACTGGCAGCGGAGGCCGAGATGAGGGCGGCCGGGGTGGACGCGGGGGCGGCGGGTGCTTGAGGTAGAGAGGGAGAGGGTTGAGGAAGGAGAGAGGGGGCTGGGGGTGAGTGTGGTGACTGATGGCGGTGGCGGTGCTGGTGGGTGATGGCGACGGTGGTGGCCGGAGCTGGCCGGACGATGAGAGAGAGAGGGGGAGAGTATTGAGTGAGGGAGATAAGAAAGAGAGAGGAGGCGGCTGAGAGTGAGCTGGAGAGAGAGGGATAGGTTTGGGGGGTAGGTTAGGTTAGAGGTTTTATTAGAAAATAATAAAAATAATAAATAACAATAATAATAATGGAAAGCTAATCAAATGAACTCCAATAATAATAGTAAAATAATATTAATAACAATTAAATAGAGACAATAATCAAATGTCAGGCCTAAACAATTAAGGCTAACCAAAGTCCGGAAAAAAATAAAATTTTAATAATTATGAAATTTGAAAATAACCCCTATACGAGCATATACCTATTACCAAAATAGGGATATGACACTACCGACAACAGAAAACCTGCCCTGGGCTAGCCCGGGCTACAAAAAGAGAAGTAAAGAGAGGTAGAAAAGTGACGAGGCAAAATCCGAACATAAAGACCCGATAAATCCTTAAGGGGAGCAGGGGCGACCACGAGTAGCCCCAAGTGCCAAAAGCTACGGAGGTCTGTCAATATTGGCCAAAATTTTCTGAAGCCGACCGTTGTTAGAGCAAAAATAACGAGGCTCCGACCTCACCGGTTCCCGTGAGTTTGGATGCCAGGTAAGCCTCTTGGTCATAATGATCACGGTGCTGTATACCTTGTTCAGCATCGATGGCCTTTTCTATCTCTAGCATTCTGGCCGGCATCGTTTCACAGAAATTTGATTGTGCAGCAGGGGTTCCAATGTATTTGTACTCTATGACAGCCTCTACTAGAGAGCGATTAGCGACAATCCGATCAAAATAATCCTGTAGAAAAGGCGGAGTTGCCCTGATCTTAGCTAAAACAATCGAGGTACGAGTAGCGTCTGATGTACTATCGGAGTCTGAAAGGGGAGGCTCTAGGGGTCGGGTGTCGAGTGAGCGACGGCCTTGCCAACTACATCCTCCACAACGTCTTCCACATTCGCTTCTTCTTCATTTACTTCTTCTTCAACTTCTACCCTATCATCGGAATAATCGTCGTCTTTCCCTTCCTCCTCATCATTTGAAGTGGCCGAGCAGGAATGATGGGACTCCTGGTAGTCATCGGTTGGTTCAACGACAAGTATATCAAATTTGTTGATAAGTTCTATTGCGATGTATTTCTTGGGGACATCGGATCTTTCCGAAGATAGAGATTGTCGGAGTTGTTCTTGAGGGAGTGAGCATCCGGGGCTAGCTTCAAATCTGGTAAATATTAGGTAAAGGGAGGAGTGATACTTAATGATTTTGACTAGTCGATTGGCCAGTGGTAGGCATACGAATCGCTTTCTTCATCATTTTCGGATGCACTATGAAGCAAAGATCAGTGGGGTGTCCTCTCATGTGACAATGTTTGCAAATGGTTATGTTGTTGTCATATATTACTTGTTGGGTGTGCGTCTTACTCCGAGTATGATTTGAATATAGTTTGGTAGTTCTGTCAAAATAGCAAGCTCCACACAAAGTTTGGCATAGTTGGCTTTTGTTAAGTTGTGAGTTTCCTTTGCAATGGCCACGAAGGCCCTAAAAGAGTTGGCTATTCTCTTCAATACAGCCGGGGCAAAGCAATGAGCGGTGGGTTGGGGAGTGTGACGCATAAGAAAATAATAGGCGAGTCTTCCTTAGGGTTGAAGTCTTGTGTCTACTTGACGATTTTCAAGTGGTGGGAGTCAATTCTATTAGCCCCTGATCCTGACTTTAGTGTGATCTTCTTCTGAAGAGAGGTGCAGGAGGATGTGTTTGGGGTCCATCGGAGCTACCCGATAATCGGCAATGAAGCCCCAGCTAGCGACCACCTCTTGGACCCGCAAGGGTTTAGGGCAACCATTGGGAAATTTAAGGACAAAGGTGAACGGGAATATGTCCGCCAGCAGAGTAATTCTACGTTGGTAAACGGCACCCCTATGACTTGGTCCTAACGTAGAATATTCGTTGTCCGGGAGGTCCGTATCAGGGATGATCCGAGGGACCTTCAATCTTTCGACTAGCCTAACCAAATCGGCGTAGGAACGAGTGGGTTGTTTATAGGAAGCCGAAGCCCGCTCCGATAGAGCACCCGATGTCTGGCCGGGAATCGGTGGGATCCTGGAGGCGACCGACGTCAGAGTCATCTGGGCACAATCTCCGGGGAGATGTGCACATAGGGCTGCTGCATGGTAAGTAAGAGTGAAGGAGAGGGGTTAGCGAACGTCATGGAAAGCGCGATTGGGATATGCGCTAAGGGGGAAAGTGCGATCGGGATATGCGTTGAGGGGAAAAGCACAGAGATAGGCACGGAGGGGGCGTACCACCGATAGGAGTAGAGGAGGGCGCCACCTATTGGTACGGGAGCGCACAGCGGCTTGGAGCTAAGCTCCGGGTCGGGAGCGGCCTGAGACCGGGTAGTACCGGATGCAAGACAGGCCAGGCACCGGCGCTCCGACCGAGAAACTCGAGGGAGATGCCATTAGATGGCGCAGGAGGTTGTACGACAGGCTGTAAATATATGCCACAGGAGGGCGCACATGAAGCCTCGACACCAAGGAAGGAGGCATCTGCGCCATCCCGATTGGATGCCTTTGTGCCGTCCAGACCGAAGATTTGGGGATACATCAAAATCGTATTTGAATGGGAATTCAAATTCAAACCGACATGAATCAGAGAAGAGCAGAACCGGGGGAACATACACAGATCTCCAAGCAGACCTGGTAGCAGCCTGCTGGTCACCAACTCTGGTCGATTCTGTGAGGCGATGGATGGGCTGAATCACCATGCTGGAATGGACGGAGGACGTGAGGGTCGGTGGCGACTTGAAAGGGTCCCCGATGGGAGAGGGGTGGAGTGCTACTGAGCCAACCTGCGACAAAAGTCGAAGGAAGGGTTAAGGAAGGCGGATCCAGGGGGAGGGGCAGGAGGAAGGTCGAGGACGGCCAGGAGGTCGGGCGGCCATGCCGCCGTCCGCAAGGGGGTTGGAGGGAGTGCCCCGGCCATGGTCGCCGGAGAATGTGAAGGAAGGAGGAAAGCAAGGAGGTAGCGCCCCGACCATGATCGCCAAAGAAAAGGAAGGACGGGGGAAAAACAAGGAGGAGACGGGAGGACGTCGGAGAGGACAGCCCACTAGTCGGTGTCCGAAGGCCGCCACGGGGGCGAGAGACCTTGCCGTGATCAGGGGCAAATCACCCAAAGATCGCTGGACACACAAAAAAGAAGAAAACGATGTCTTTTCCTTATTGGCACAAGGCACCACAAATCGAGTACGCCTGAGAGATCCTACGCTGAGGATCCCCGAGTACAAAAATGAATTCTGGGCAATGGGACGATGGAGTTCAAACGGCAGTTGTTCATTTACTTCGTTGACACTCCCATTACAAAAGTGGGAGAAAAACTAAGAAAATTGCTAACTCTCGGCTCACTGGCAAGAAGTGCAGTAATTTAGCTCTTGAAAATGCTCTCTTCTGTGTTTGGAAGAGGGATGAGGCCCCCCTTTTATAGTCATTCTTGAGCTGGAATGATGTTATGTGCCCACATGAGAAAACATGCTAGTTTTTATGTAGGGCATAGTCCTGCTTTGGGCGCATAGGATGTAGGCGCATTCAGGCTGCGAGATCATGGGTTGGTCGGGGTTTTGACGTGGCCGCAAGCTTCGGTGCACGGCTGCTAGTGGAGACTAACGTGGTCGTGTGCTTCGATATACGTTTTGATCATGGATTTGACTGAGTCAGGCTTAGGCGCATAGCCATGTTTCATGCTATGTGCCATCTTTTTGGAGGAGCTAGTATTCGGCACATGAAACTTTACTGGCTGGGCGCATGGAACTTCACTGACTGGACACATGGAGCTTCACTGGCTGGGCGCATAGAGCATCACTGACTGGGTGCATGGAGCTTTACTGACTGGGCGCATGGAGCTTCACTGGCTTAGGCGCATGGAGCTTCACTGGCTTGGGCGCATGGGCTTCATTTGCTGAAAAAAATTTATGCTTCTACAAGACCCCCTTCAAAGTTTTCGATACTTGAACAAGTTCAAAATACTTTGAAAGAAGCCTGGATCATCTTTTCGTGATGCAATGGGCGCATAACATGGCTCTCTCCTTGGGCGCATAGTGTTTGGCCAGCCTGTCAGAGAGATACGACTGTTGAGATCTTCTTCGAAATCCGAACTGTCAGATTCATCGAAGTGGAATTTGAAGCGGTCCATCCTTCATACGTTGTCCATTAGCAAGTGACAGTCGCATAGTGTACAGGAAGCTGAAGGGGAGAGAAAGCTCATTATTCCTTTCTCTTTAAATTTTTTAGAAAACTCTTCATCTTCTTTCTTTGAGAACCATGTCTCCCAAGGTCGCCAAGAGATCCGCGAAGGGCAAGGGGGTTGCGCCGAGTGGCTCTCCTCCCGCGGCAGCGTCCTCGGCTATCCAGGACCCGATTCTGGGTAAGGATATATTTCAAAAACAAATTCTCGAGCGTTAATTTGTGACGCTCGAACTTCTCTTCTGCCTGGGCGCCTGCGCCTAAGGCAACATACTTCTGTGAGCATTATTATGCGCCTATAGAAGTCATGCGCCAATACTGTGGTGTATTATGCGCCCACATGTTGGCATGTTATACGCCCTCAAGCTGTGGCATGTTATGCGCCCACGTATTGTTCGTGTGTTATGCGCCCACATATTTTGGGCGCATATCCCTTTGGGCGCATAGCCCTTTGGGCGCATAAAAGCTTTTCAGAACTTGGTTTTTTCTGCGGATTTTTGAGTCTGACTTTCTTTCTGCCCTTACAGTAAACATGTTTGTCCCAGAGATTGGCGGTATTCTTTTCGGTTTCGCTTGCCACGTTCTCGGCACGAGCCTTATAACCAACATGGTCAGCGATGTTCAGGCAAAGATCAGCCATGACCAACCTACAGAGCTGGCAATCGCCATAATTGAGTAGGAGAAACCTTTCTAAAGTAGATGATGAATGACGAAAAGCTCGCAGGGTCGTGCTGTTGGAAAAAGATGTACTTCCTATTTGGTGACAGCATAGGATTTGAGGACGATACGACGATATGTCTGGAAGAGTCATTAGTAGTTATGTTGAATTAACAAAGAATAGGGCTGCCATCAATGAAGCGCCAGTACCCTCTGTCGGTATTTGCTGATCTAGCTGTACAGAGGCAAATGAAATGGGACCTGACTCCTTAATTGCCTGGGATTGTTTCTGGTAGGATCCAGTTCAACTCTGGTAACCGGAAGAAGGACACGTTCAAGTGTGTCAAGGGTTCCACTTCCTATTCCGTGAGGGAGGCTCCAACCGGGTGTTACACTGAACGATGTCCCGACTGATCTTCATCCCTATGTTGCTGAGACTCTTTCCAATTTGATGCTGTCGAAGAAGAAGTCATATCCAAAAGGGAAGATGCAGATGAAGGCTGGAGACATCCCGTTCTGTTCTGGAGTGACCTTACTGGATGGGTGCTCTCGACTTATGAGGCTACCCTAAAAGCTGTCGACCTTCTTTATGCCATCAAGGCCACTCAGTATGGCATCAAGGTTAACTGGCCGATGTTCGTCTCCTTGGCAGAGCTGTACAACTATCATACGTGCACCTTCTTCTCTCCGGGTGGAGAGATAGGTTTGGCTCTTTATGAGATACAGGCGGTATCCAAACTTCCCTGGGGCGGAGCCGTATGAAGAATATGTCCCTAGTGACACAGAGATCTTGGACTTGGAGAAGGACAGCTCTGATATGATGAATGTATACAAAGAGTTACTTTGCCACTTTTTATTTGTCACCAGACTACGAATAAGGGTAAGACCGAGGGGTCCATCCCGCATACGAGGTCTTGGACCAACTATGTTTTTACCAGAGAAGGGGGAATGACCCAGTCTCATTCTCGTCGCCTAAGCCCTTGACAATCTCTGAGATAGATCGGCTGATGACAAATCACGGAGCTCGGATACCGAAGATAGGGATGATCCTGAGGAAAATTCCCAGATTTATCATTTCTTAGGACAAGCCGAGTTCAAGATGTCAGAAAAGGCAGTGCTTACCGCTTTCCTGATAATATGGCTTCGCGACTGCGTAGTCCCTAGCGACTCAGGGTCTATTGAGAGAATCAGCCGGGGGATGATATTTTCGGCTGTAAGGTTGGCCTTTAGACACCGTCTTGCATTACTTCCTGCGATGGTCTGTGCCGTCTAACGGGGTTTACGTCATTTTGTTGTGCATGCGATAACATCCGAAGGCAGGAAGGACTTTGCTAGGACTGAGTTACCCTTCCACTATCTGATGGGGTACGTAGTACTGTATTTTCCTAAATTGATGAACGTCGGGCTGATGGCATATTTTTTAGCCAGATATGCCTTCATTCGGAGGTTCAGAGACGCGGATTGGACTGTTACAGTGGTGCCTGCTTGCAAGAGGGCTTTAATTTTCTGCAGAATTACGAATTCTTCAGAGTATCGCCTCCATCTGGTAGTGGTCGCGTGGGGGACACCATAGTAGATGAGGGAACACTCACTACTAGCCTTCCTTTTGGGGCATTTCGTTGGCTTCAATCCATTAGGCCTTCCCATCTGGTATATAGGAACATGAACCATACTTTCCTGGAACCTTACTTGCCAAGCCGCTTTGCACGACAATTTGGCTACAACCAGCTTCTCTTGGGCAATCCCAGTCCTCATCTCCAGTCGATAGGGAGTCTGGTCGACGGGCGCGTGCGTGGGGCTATTACAATGCTGGATGTACAGGGGCAGTTTTTATCCAGCCTGAGGATAAACTCGACACCCACATGCTCTTCGCTGCTGCTAAGTTCTATGTCCAGGTCAATACCTTTCTTTCTGGGTATGACCATGAGCATAGTTTTTTATCGAGGACCAAGCATGCCCTATCATTGCTGATATAGACGAGCACGTGCAATGGGGAGTAGCAGAAATAAGGTCACGACCGCAATTGAACCAGCTGTTATGTCGCAACAGAGAGTTGTTGTTTAAGAGCCTATCATTGCAGTGCCTCGAGAGAGAGGACATTGAAGAACCTCTTTCTACCGTTCCTCATAAGAGGAAGGCTCCCACCGAGCTGGTGCCACGGCCAAAAAGGACAAAGGTGGTTGTTTCCCGGAGAAAGAAGGTTGCGGACGTGGGTGCCGGCTCGCCTCCTCCCAGAAGGTCTTCTCGGCAGACGACGTTGCAGGCCGTTGCCATTCGGGACTTAGACCCTTTTCTAGACTCCGTAGTCATTCTGGTCAAGCCTTTTGAAGCTTTCTCACCCTTTAGTTTGTCCTTTGCACAGGACCCAGAAGTTGCAGCTGAGGCAGATATCTCTTCGTCTGAGGAGGTGGAGGTGACGATAGTGCCCCCTTCTCGTCCTCAACCGATGGATGAGGGCGGATCTTCTTCAGCTAAAACTTGAGCGGGAAGATCGGGGCAGAGGCCTGAACCATGACGACGATCAGAAGATCAGTTTTTTCCTACGACATATCTGTGGGGGATATGTCTGCAATAGGAACTGTGATGAAAGAGCTGGACGAGAACCTAGTCCAATCGGCTCATCTTCCTGTGGGTACGTTACCTTTGCGCCTCTCTTCGGATGAGATTTTTCGACTTTGATTTTGTGTGCTCCTTGTGAGGCTGACCACAACCGTATGTTCCCTTGTAGACAAGGGGAAAGAACCCCTCGCAAAGAAAGTCCCTACCATTGGGGAAGGGGCAGAAGTTGTTCCCGACTCCTCCGATTTTGCTGGTGTGGAGGGAGCTGCTAGTGAGCCGGTATCGGCCACAGAAAGAGTGGTTGAGCAACCTGTTGTAACACCCAGTTTTCCAGATGAGGGTAACTTTGAAATTTTGTAATTATAATTATTATTTATTGATATTTATTTCATTATGATTTTTGGTGATTTTTAATCATTTTAAACTATTTAAAATTATGACTTGTGATTTGGTGTTTTGCAAGTGTAATCCTAGAGATAGTGACCTAGAGCCTAGCCATGTGATTAGGGTATTTCATTTATAATTTTTAGTTTGAGGGTATTTTTGTTATTTTTGAATTATTTGAATTTAATATATTTATTAGGAATTTAAAATGATTTATTTGAATGGTGTGATTTAAATATTATTTAATTAATTTCTATGTGGTTTAGATTAGCCTAACCTAGATTGGACCTAACCTAGATTAGTCATAGCTAGTCTAGTGAGCCACATTGAGTTTAGTTAGTATTGGTTAAAAGGGTTTAAGTCATGATTAGCTAGGTTGAGTGGGTTGCAACTTGACTAGGAAGGAGCCCTAGATTCTAGGCCATTCAAATAGACTTGATGCATTGCTAGCCTTAGATGCACCCCTAGAAACCCAAACCCTAGCTAAGTGGCCATCTAAGGACCCCCCTTGCCTATAAAGTATCTTTATTGGGAGTTGTGCCTTTTTCAATATCTATCATTTCCTAAGAACTAGGTGAGCCTCCATTTGTATTTCTTCATAGATTAATCAATAGAGCTCCATTTTTATTGAGATTTCTTCCATAGCACTCTAATCATTGTTCTTCTACTGTTTGTGGAGTCACATCACAGGATTGAAACAATTTGGAGACGTTGGTGGCTTTTGGAGATCCCCTTTGAAGAGGCTTTTTGTGTTGAAGAACACACATAGGTAAAATCCTATTCCTCCATTAAAATTAGGGTTTCCATGCATAAACACCAAGCCCTAGGTGTCCTTGTACTGTAGGAATAGGGTTTGCTCAATTTCATTTCCTGTACGTGTCCATATCGGACACGTATCAGTGATCGTGCGCAGGTGTTCGACGAAATGCCACAGTGGGCATTTCGATCGAGATTTTGAAATATGTTTGAATAGGAAGTTGTGTTTGGATGTGGCTTACATGTTTTTGTTCGACTGAGGTTGTTTTCTTGTCTCGTTGTGTCGTGATGGCATGATGGACACGTTGTGCACACACTGCACTGGCAGCCCACGTTTTGCCATGCTACTCGAGTATTCTTCAAGACACGACACGAAGTCTTTGGACTTAAAATTTGGCTCGAACCTAGGGGCTAAGACTGACCTAAGGTTCCCCAAGATTTTTTGGATTTTTTCTAGATTCGAGGAAGATACTCGAGGTTCCATGGCTCGACTGAACTGACTGTTCAGTCCAGTGCTGATTTCGTAGGATGCTTGGACACGTTTGTGTCCAGTTTTAGGAAACCATTTTGTTTGTATGTTACCTACTAAAACCCACCATTAAATACCAACCTAATGTTCTTCATGAATTACTAAATTGAATTATGAAATTGTATGTGGATTGGGTAGTTCCCAGTCGACTGATACATAAGGTATCAGTGAGTATCACTGTTTAATTCATGTTATTTAGAGATTTCATTATGGTTTAATTTGTGATTAAAATGCTAAATTATATCCTAAACATGTCACTAATCTCTGTTAGTTAATATTACATATTAGAATAGGCTTTTGTTTGAAATAGGGATTCGAAATCGAGCTTGAATGTCTGATACACTGATACAGTGTATGTTTCAGCTTCGAATGTTTAAAATCCTATTTAAATTGAATTTCAATTGATTATTAGTTGC